>JANUWF010003402.1:0-62513 GCA_026120185.1 Voacanga thouarsii | reverse complement strand
GATATATTTTGCATTCAATACAACAAATATCAATAAAAATACCGAAAACCAAAGGCATTCACAAAGATAGGCACTTTCAATTAATTATCCGACCGTAAAATTTGTTTAAATTGATAATAAAAGTGTTATGACCATGTTTGAAGATAATAAGATATAATTTGGTATGCAATCCAACAAATGTCTATAAAAAGTCCGAAAATCTAGGGCATTTAAAAAGATAGAAACTTTCAATTAATGAACCGACCACTAGATTTGTTTAAATTACTACGAAAAGTGTTATGACCAAGTTTTAATATGATCGGATATATTTTGGCATGCAATCCAGCAAATGTCTACAAAAAGACCGAAAACCTAAGGTATTTACAAATATAGGAACTTTCAATTAATGATCCGACCGTTAGATTTGTTTAAATTGATAATAAAAGTATTATGACCAATTTGAAGATAATCAGATATATTTCGGCATGCAATCCAACAAATATCAACAAAAATATCGAAAACCTAAGGCATTTAAAAAGATAGAAACTTTGAATTAAAGATCCGACCGTTAGATTTATTTAAATTTCTTCGAAAAGTGTTATGACCAAATTTTAATATAATCGGATATATTTTAGCATGCAATCCATCAAATGTCTACAAAAAGACCGAAAACCTATGGTCGTTTACAAAGATAGGAACTTTCAATTAATGATCTGACCATTAGATTTGTTTAAATTACTACAAAAAGTGTTATGACCAAGTTTGAATATAGTCGGATATATTTGTTATGCAATCCAACAAATGTCTACAAAAAGACCGAAAACCTAAGGCATTTTCAAAGATAGGCACTTTTAATTAATGATCTGAACGTTAGATTTGTTTAAATTGCTAATAAAAGTGTTATGATAAAATTTGAAGATAATCGGATATATTTTGGCATGCAATCCAACAAATATCAACCAAAATACCGAAACCTAAGGCATTTACAAATATATGTACTTTCCATTGATGATCCGACCATTAGATTTGTTTAAATTGCAAGGAAAAGTGTTATGACCAAGTTCTAATATAATCGGATATATTTTGGCATGCAATCCAACAAATGTCTGCAAAAAGACCAAAAACCTAAGTCATTTACAATGATAAGAACTTTCAATTAATGATCTGACATTTAGATTTGTTAAAATTGCTAGAAGAAGTGTTATGACCAAGTTTTAATGTAATCGGATATATTTTGGCATGCAATCCAACAAATGTCTACAAAAATATCGAAAACCTAAGACATTTACAAAGATAGACACTTTCAATTAATGATCCGACCGTGAGATTTGTTTAAATTTCTAATAAAAGTGTTATGACCAAATTTGAAGATAATCGGATACATTTTTGCATGCAATCGAACAAATATCAACAAAAATAACAAAAACCTAATGCATTTACAAAGATAAGAACTTTCAAATAATGATCCGACCATTAGATTAGTTTAAATTACAAAGAAAAGTGTTTTGACCAAGTTTGAAGATAATACGATATATGTTGGCATGCAATCTAACAAATGTCTACAAAAAGGCAGAAAACCAAATGCATATACAAAGATAGGAACTTTCAATTAATGATACGACTGTTAGATTTGTTTGAATTGCTATGAAAAGTGTTATGACCAAATTGGAAGATAATCAGATATATTTTTGCATGCAATCCAACAAATATCAACAAAAATGCTGAAAACCAAAGACATTTTCAAAGAGAGGCACTTTCAATTAAGGATCCGACCGTTAGATTTTTTAAATTGCTAAGAAAAGTGTTATGGCCAAATTTGAAGTTAATCGGATATATTTTGGCATGCAATCCAACAAATGTGTACAAAAAGAACGAAAACATAAAATATTTACAAATGTGTAAGATTTCTTTAAATTACTACAAAAAGTGTTATGATCAAGTTTGAAATTAATCGGATATATTTTTTCTCGTGCAATTCAACAAATGTCAACAAAAAGACTGAAAACTTAAGGCATTTACAAAGATTGACAGTTTCAATTAATGATCCGACCGTTACATATCTTAAAATTGATAATAAAAGTGTTATAACCAAGTTTGAAGATAATAGGATATATGTTGGCATACAATCCAACAAATATCTCCAAAAATACCGAAAACCTATTGCATTTACAAAGATAGAAACTTTGAATTAATGATCCGACTGTTAGATATGTTTATTTTACTATGAGAAGTTCTATTACCAAATTTGAAGATAATCAGATATATTTTGGCGTGCAATCTAACAAATATAAACAAAAATACCGAAAATCAAAGGCAATTATAAAGACAGGCCTTTTTAATTAATGATCAGACCGTTAGATTGTTTTAAATTGCTAAGAAAGGGCTATAACCAAACTTGAAGATAATATGATATATTTTGGCATGCAATCCAACAAATATCAACAAAAATATCGAAAACCTAATACCTTTACAAAGATAGGAACTTTCAATTAATGATCCGACCATTTGACATGTTTAAATTGTTAGGAAAAGTGTTATGACCAAGTTTTAATATAATCTGATATATTTTGGCAGGCAATCCAACAAAAGTCTTCAAAAAGACCGAAAACCAAAGGCCTTTACAAATATAGGCAGTTTCAATTAATGATCTGACCGTTAGATTTGTTTAAATTGCTTTGAAAAGACCAATGACCAAATTTAAGATAATCGGATATATATTTTGCATGCAATCCAACAAATATCGACAAAAATATCGAAAACCAAAAGCATTTAAAAAGATAAGAACTTTCAAATAATGATCCGACCATTAGATTAGTTTAAATTGCAAAGAAAAGTGTTATGACGAAATTTGAAGATAATAGGATATATTTTGGCATGCAATTCAACAAATATCTACAAAAATACCGAAAAGCTATGGCATTTACAATGATTGGAACTTTGAATTAATGATCCGATAATTGGATTTGTTTAATTAACTAATAAAAGTGTTATAACCAAATTTGAAGAAAATCATATATAATTTGGCATGCAATCCAACAAATATCGAACAAAATATCGAAAACCTAAGGCATTTACAAAGATAGGAACTTTGAAATAATGATCTGACCGTTAGATTTATTTAAATTTCTACGAAAAGTGTTATGACCAAATTTTAGTATAATCGGATATATTTTGGCATGCAATCCAATAAAAGTCTACAAAAATACCGAAAACCTATGGCATTTACAAAGATAGGCACTTTCAATTAATGATCCGAACGTTAGATTTGTTTAAATTACTACCAAAAGTGTTATAACCAAATTTGAAGATAATCGGATATATTTTGGCATGCAATCCAACAAATATAAAAAAAAATACAGAAAACTTAAGGCATTTACAAATATAGGAACTTTCAATTGACTATCCGACCGTTAGATTTGTTTAAATTGCTAGGAAAAGTGTTATGACCAAGTTCTAATATAATCGGATATATTTTGGCATGCAATCCAACAAATGTCTACAAAAAGACCGA
Organism: Voacanga thouarsii; assembly: GCA_026120185.1. Classification (NCBI taxonomy): domain Eukaryota; kingdom Viridiplantae; phylum Streptophyta; class Magnoliopsida; order Gentianales; family Apocynaceae; genus Voacanga; species Voacanga thouarsii. Next base: position 59,023 of record JANUWF010003402.1, on the reverse strand, counting down.
AAAGCTATGACATTTACAAAGATAAAAACTTTCAATTAATGATCCGACCGTTAGATTTGTTTAAATTATAACAAAAAGTGTAATGATCAAATTTGAAGATAATCGGATATATTTTGCATGCAATACAACAAATATCAACAAAAATACCGAAAACCTAAGGCATTCACAAAGATAGGTACTTTCAATTAATGATTCGACCGTTAGATTTGTTTAAATTGATAATAAAAATGTTATGGCCAAGTTTAAAGTTAATCGGATATATTTTGGCTTAAAATCCATCAAATGTCTAGAAAAAGACCAAAAACCCAAAACATTTACAAAGATAGGCACTTTCAATTAATGATCTAACCGTTAGATATGTTTAAATTGCTAGGAAAAGAGCTATGACCAAATTTGAAGATAATCGGATATATTTTGCATGCAATCCAACAAATGACTACAAAAAGACCGAAAACCTAAAGCATTTACAAAGATAGGCACTTTCAATTAATGATCCGACCGTTAGATTTTTTAAATTGCTAAGAAAACAGTTATGCCCAAGATTGAATATAATCGGATATATTTTGGCATGCAATCCAACAAAATGTCTCCAAAAAAACCGAAAACCTAAGGCATTTACAAAGATATGCACTTTCAATTAATGATCCGACCGTTAGATTTGTTCAAATTGTTAAGATTAGTGACATTCCCAAGTTTGAATACAATCGAATTTTTTGGCTTGCAATCCACCAAATGTTTACAAAAAGACCGAAAACCTAAGGCATTTACAATGATAGGCACTTTCAATTAATGATCCGACCGTTAGATTTGTTTAAATTATTAAAAAAAGTGATATAACCCTGATTGAAGATAATCGGATATATTTTGGCATGCAATCCAACAAATGTCTACAAAAAGACCGAAAACCTAAAGCATTTACAAAGATTGGCTGTTTCAATAAACGATTCGACCGTTAGATTTCTTGAAATTGATAATAAAATTGTTATGACAAAGTTTGAAGATAATAGGATATATTTTGGCATGTAATCCAACAAATATATACAAAAATACTGAAAACCTAATGCATTTACAAATATTGGAACTTTGAAATAACGATCCGACTGTTAGATTTGTTTAAATTACTAGGAAAATTTCTATGACCAAATTTGAAGATAATCAGATATATTTTGGCATCCAATCCAACAAATATAAACAAAAATACGGAAAATCTAAGGAATTTACAAAGATAGGAACTTTTAATTATTGATCCGACCGTTAGATTGTTTTAAATTGCTATGAAAAGGGCTATAAGCAAATTTGAAGAGGATAGGATATATTTTGGCATGCAATCCAACAAATATCAACAAAAATACCGAAAACCTAAGGCCTTTACAAAGATAGGAACTTTCAATTAATGATCTGACCATTAGATTTGATTAAATTGTTAAGAAAAGTGTTATGACCAAGTTTAATATAATCGGATATATTTTGGCATGCAATCCAACAAATTTCTACAAAAAGACCGAAAACCTAAGGCATTTACAAAGATAGACACTTTCAATTAATGATCCGACCGTGAGATTTGTTTAAATTTCTAATAAAAGTGTTATGACCAAATTTGAAGATAATCGGATACATTTTTGCATGCAATCGAACAAATATCAATAAAAATAACAAAAACCTAATGCATTTACAAAGATAAGAACTTTCAAATAATGATCCGACTATTAGATTAGTTTAAATTACAAAGAAAAGTGTTTTGACCAAGTTTGAAGATAATACGATATATGTTGGCATGCAATCTAACAAATATCTACAAAAAGACAGAAAACCAAATGGATATACAAAGATAGGAACTTTCAATTAATGATACGACTGTTAGATTTGTTTGAATTGCTATGAAAAGTGTTATGACCAAATTTGAAGATAATCAGATATATTTTTGCATGCAATCCAACAAATATCAACAAAAATACTGAAAACCAAAGACATTTTCAAAGAGAGGCACTTTCAATTAAGGATCCGACCGTTAGATTTTTTAAATTGCTAAGAAAAGTGTTATGGCCAAATTTGAAGTTAATCGGATATATTTTGGCATGCAATCCAACAAATGTGTACAAAAAGAACGAAAACACAAAATATTTACAAATGTGTAAGATTTCTTTAAATTACTACAAAAAGTGTTATGATCAAATTTGAAATTAATCGGATATATTTTTTCTCGTGCAATTCAACAAATGTCAACAAAAAGACTGAAAACTTAAGGCATTTACAAAGATTGACAGTTTCAATTAATGATCCGACCGTTAGATGTCTTAAAATTGATAATAAAAGTGTTATAACCGAGTTTGAAGATAATAGGATATATGTTGGCATGCAATCCAACAAATATCTCCAAAAATACCGAAAACCTAATGCATTTACAAAGATAGAAACTTTGAATTAATGATCCGACCGTTAGATATGTTTATTTTACTAGGAGAAGTTCTATTACCAAATTTGAAGATAATCAGATATATTTTGGCATGCAATCTAACAAATATAAACAAAAATACCGAAAATCAAAGGCAATTACAAAGATAGGCACTTTTAATTAATGATCTGACCATTAGATTGGTTTAAATTGCAAAGAAAAGTGTTATGACCAAGTTTGAATATAATAGGATATATTTTGGCATGCAATCTAACAAATATCTATAAAAAGACCGAAACCTAAGATATTTACAAAGATAGGAACTTTCAATTATTGATCCGACCGTAAGATTTGTTTAAATTACTACAAAAAGTGTTATGACCAAGTTTGAAGTTAATCGGATATATTTTTTCTCATGTAATCCAACAAATGTGAACAAAAATACCGAAAACCTAAGGCATTTACAAAGATTGGCAGTTTCAATTAATGATCCTACCTTTAGATTTCTTAAAATTGATAATAAAAGAGTTATGACCAAATTTGAAGAAAATCGGATATATTTTGGCATGCAATCCAACAAATATCAACAAAAATTCCGAAAACCTAAGGCATTTACAAAGATAGAAACTTTCAATTGAGGATCCGACCATTAGATTTGTTTAAATTGTCAGGAAAAGTGTTATGACCAAGTTCTAATATAATCGGATATATTTTGGCATGCAAACCAACAAATGTCTACAAAAAGACCGAAAACATAAGTCATTTACAAAGATAAGAACTTTCAATTAATGATCTGACCTTTAGATTTGTTAAAATTGCTAAGACAAGTGTTATGACCAAATTTTAATATAATCGGATATATTTTGGCATACAATCCAACAAATGTCTACAAAAATATCGAAAACCTAAGACGTTTAGAAATATAGGCACTTTCAATTAATGATCCTACCGTATATTTGCTTAAATTTCTAATAAAAGTGTTATGACCAAATTTGAAGATAATCGGATATATTTATGCATGCAATCCATCAAATACCAACAAAAATACCGAAAACCTAAGGCATTTACAAAGATAAGAACTTTCAAATAATGATCCGACCATTAGATTAGTTTAAATTGCAAAGAAAAGTGTTATGACCAAGTTTGAAGATAATAGGATATATTTTGGCATACAATCTAACAAATGTCTACAAAAAGACCGAAAACCAAATGCATTTACAAAGATAAGAACTTTCAATTAATGATCTGACAATTAGATTTGTTAAAATTGCTAAGCGAAGTGTTATGACCAAATTTCAATATAATCGGATATATTTTGGCATGCAATCCAACAAATGTCTACAAAAAGACCGAAAACATAAGTCATTTATAAAGATAAGAACTTTCAATTAATGATCTAACATTTAGATTTGTTAAAATTGCTAAGCGAAGTGTTATGACCAAATTTTAATATAATCAGATATATTTTGGCATGCAATCCAACAAATGTCTACAAAAAGACCGAAAACCAAAGGCTTATACAAATATGGGAACTTTCAATTAATGATCCGACCGTTAGATTTGTATAAATTGCTATGAAAAGTGTTATGACCCGATTTGAAGATAATCAGATATATTTTTGCATGCAATCCAACAAATATCAACAAAAATACCGAAAACCTAAGTAATTTACAAAGATAAGAACTTTCAAATAATGATCCGACCATTAGATTAGTTTAAATTGTAAGGAAAAGTGTTATGAGCAAGTTTGAAGATAATAGGATATATTTTGGCATGCAATCTAACAAATGTCTACAAAAAGACCGAAAACCTAAGATATTTACAAAGATAGGAACTTTCAATTCATAATCCGACCGTAAGATTTGTTTAAATTACTACAAAAAGTGTTATGACAAAGTTTGAAGCTAATCGGATATATTTTTTCTCATGCAATCCAACAAATGTCGACAAAAAGACCGAAAACCTAAGGCATTTATAAAGATTGGCGGTTTCAATTAATGATCCGACAGTTAGATTTCATAAAATTGATAATAAAAGTGTTATGACCAAATTTGAAGATTATAGGATATATTTTGGCATCCATTCCAACAAATATATACAAAAATACCGAAAACCTAAGGCAATTACAAAGATAGGCACTTTCAATTAATTATTCGACCGTTAGATTTGTTTAAAATGATAATAAAAGTGTTATGACCATGTTTGAAGATAATAAGATATATTTTGGCATGCAATCCACCAAATGTCTACAAAAAGACCGAAACCTAAGGCAATTACAAATATAGTCACTTTAAAATAATGATCCGACCGTTAGATTTGTTTAAACTACTACAAAAAGTGTTATGACCAGGTTTGAAGTTAATTGGATATATATCTGCATGCAATCCGACAAATGTTTTCAAAATGACCGAAAACCTAAGGCATTTACAAAGATAGGCAGTTTAAATTAATGATCGGACCGTTAGATTTGTTGCTATGAAAAGACCAATGACCAAATTTGAAGATAATCGAATATATTTTGCATGCAATCTAACAAATATAAACAAAAATACCGAAAACCTAAGGTATTTACAAAGATAGGCACTTTCAATTAATGATCCGACCGTTAGATTTCTTTAAATTTATAATAAATGTGTTATGACCAGGTTTGAATATAATTGGATATATTTTGGCATGCAATCCCACAAATGTCTACAAAAAAACCGAAAACCTAAGGCATTTACAAAGATAGGCACTTTCAACTAATGATCCAACCGTTAGATTTGTTTAAATTTTCAGGAAAAGTGTTATGCCCAAGTTTGAAGTTAATCGGATATATTTTGGCTTGATATCCATCAAATGTCAAGAAAAAGACCGAAAACCCAAAGCATTTACAAAGATAGTCACTTTCAATTAATGATCTGACCGTTAGATATGTTTAAATTGCTAGGAAAAGAGCTATGACCAAATTTGAAGATAATCGGATATATTTTGCATGCAATCCAACAAATGACTACAAAAAGACCGAAAACCTAAAGTATTTACAAAGACAGGCACTTTCAATTAATTATCCAACCGTTAGATTTTTTAAATTGTTAAGAAAAGTGTTATGCCCAAGATTGAATATAATCGGATATATTTTGGCATGCAATCCAACAAAATGTCTACAAAAAGACCGAAACCAAAGGCATTTACAAAGATAGGCTGTATCAATTAATGATCCGACCGTTAGATTTTTTAAATTGATAAGAAAAGTGTAATGACAAAATTTGAATAAAATCAGATATATTTTGCATGCAATACAACAAATATCAATAAAAATACCGAAAACCTAAGAACTTACAAAGATAGGAACTTTCAGTTAATGATTTGACCATTAGATTTCTTTTAATTACCACAAAAAGTGTTATGACCAAGTTTGAATATTATCGGAAATTATTTGGCATGCAATCCAACAAATGTCTACAAAAAGACCGAAAACCTATGGCATTTACAAAGATAGGCACCTGCAATTAATGATCCGACCGTTAGATTTGTTTAAACTACTATAAAAAGTGTTAGCACCAGGTTTGAAGTTAATCGGATATATTTCTGCCTGCAATCCGACAAATTTTTTTAAAATGACCGAAAACCTAATGCATTTTCAAAGGTAGGCATTTTAAATTAATGATCGGACCGTTAGATTTGTTTAAATTGCTATGAAAAGACTAATGACCAAATTTGAAGATAATCGGATATATTTTGCATGCAATCTAACAAATATAAACAAAAATAGCGAAAACCTAAGGTATTTTCAAAGATAGGCACTTTCAATGAATGATCCGACCGTTAGATTTTTTTAAATTTATAATAAATGTGTTATGACCAAGTTTGAATATAATCGGATATATTTTGGCTTGCAATCCCACAAATGTCTACAAAAAAAATCGTAAACCTAAGGCATTTACAAAGATAGGCACTTTCAATTAATGATCCGACCGTTAGATTTGTTCAAATTGCTAGGATAAGTGATATGCCCAATTTTGAATACAATCGGATATATTTTGGCTTGTAATCTACCAAATGTCTACAAAAAGACCGAAAACCTAAGACATTTACAAAGATAGGCACTTTCAATTAATGATCCGACCGTTAGATTTATTTAAATTTTTAGGAAATGTGTTATGACCAAGTTTGAATATAATTGGATTTATTTTGGCTTGCAATCCAACAAATGTCTACAAAAAGACCGAATACCTAAAGCATTTACAAAGATAGGAACTTTCAATTAATAATCCGAGCGTTAGATTTGTTTAAATTTTTGAAAAAAGTGTTATGACCCCGATTGAAGTTAATCGGATATATTTTGGCATGCAATCCCACCAATGTCTACAAAAAACCGAAAACCTAAGGCATTTACAAAGATAGGCATTTCAATTAATAATCCGACCGTTAGATTTGTTCAAATTGCTAGGATAAGTGATATGCCCAATTTTGAATACAATCGGATATATTTTGGCTTGCAATCCACCAAATGTCTACAAAAAGACCGAAAACCTAAGGCATTTACAAAGATAGGCACTTTTAATTAATGATCTGACCGGTAGATTTGTACAAATTTCTAAGAAAATTGTTATGCCCAAGTTTGAATACAATCGGATATATATTTTGGCCTGCAATCCACCAAATGTCTACAAAAATACCGAAAATCTAAGGTATTTACAAATATAGTCACTTTAAATTAATGATCTGACCGTTAGATTTGTTTAAACTATTATAAAAAGTGTTATGACCAAGTTTGAAGTTAATCGGATTTATTTTTGCATGCAATCCAACAAATGTCTTCAAATAGACCGAAAACCTAAAGCATTTACAAAGATATACTGTTTAAAATAATGATCTGACCGTTAGATTTGTTTAAATTGCTATGAAAAGTCCAATTACCATATTTGAAGATAATCGGATATATTTTGCATGCAATCTTACAAATAAAAACAAAAATACCGAAAACCTAAGGCATTTACAAAGATAGGCACTTTCAATTAATGATCCGACCGTTAGATTTTTTAAATTGATAATAAAAGTGTTATGACCAAGTTTGAATATAATCGGATATATTTTGGCATGCAATCCCACCAATGTCTACAAAAATACCGAAAACCTAAGGCATTTACAAAGATAGGCACTTTCAATTAATGATCCGACCGTTAGATTTCTTTAAATTGATAATAAAAGTGTTATGACCAAGTTTGAATATAATCGGATATATTTTGGCATGCAATCCCACCAATGTCTACAAAAATACCGAAAACCTAAGGCATTTACAAAGATAGGCACTTTCAATTAATGATCCGACCGTTAGATTTCTTTAAATTGATAATAAAAGTGTTATGACCAAGTTTGAATATAATCGGATATATTTTGGCATGCAATCCCATCAATGTCTACAAAAAACCGAAAACCTAAGGCATTTACAAAGATAGGCACTTTCAATTAATGATCCGACCGTTAGATTTGTTCAAATTGCTAGGATAAGTGATATGCCCAATTTTGAATACAATCGGATATATTTTGGCTTGCAATCCACCAAATGTCTACAAAAAGACCGAAAACCTAAGGCATTTACAAAGATAGGCACTTTTAATTAATGATCCGACCGGTAGATTTGTACAGATTTCTAAGAAAATTGTTATGCCCAAGTTTAAATACAATCGGATATATTTTGGCCTGCAATCCACCAAATGTCTACAAAAATACCGAAAATCTAAGGTATTTACAAATATAGTCACTTTAAATTAATGATCTGACCGTTAGATTTGTTTAAACTATTATAAAAAGTGTTATGACCAAGTTTGAAGTTAATCGGATTTATTTTTGCATGCAATCCAACAAATGTCTTCAAATAGACCGAAAACCTAAAGCATTTACAAAGATATACTGTTTAAAATAATGATCTGACCGTTAGATTTGTTTAAATTGCTATGAAAAGTCCAATTACCATATTTGAAGATAATCGGATATATTTTGCATGCAATCTTACAAATAAAAACAAAAATACCGAAAACCTAAGGCATTTACAAAGATAGGCACTTTCAATTAATGATCCGACCGTTAGATTTTTTAAATTGATAATAAAAGTGTTATGACCAAGTTTGAATATAATCGGATATATTTTGGCATGCAATCCCACCAATGTCTACAAAAAGACCGAAAACCTAAGGCATTTACAAAGATATGCACTTTCAATTAATGATCCGACCGTTAGATTTATTTAAATTTCTAGGAAAAGTGTTATGCCCAAGTTTGAATATAATCGGATATATTTTGGCATGAAATCCTACAAATGCCTAGAAAAAGATCGAAACCCCAAAGCATTTACAAAGATAGGCACTTTCAATTAATGATCTGACCGTTAGATATGTTTGAATTGCTAGGAAAAGAGCTATGACCAAATTTGAAGATAATCGGATATATATTTTGGCACGCAATCCGAAATGACTACAAAAAGACCGAAAACCAAAGTCATTTACAAAGATAGGCAGTTTCAATTAATGATCCGACTGTTAGATTTGTTTAAATTGATAAGAAAAGTGTTATTTCCAAGTTTGAAGATAATAGGATATATTTTGGCATGCAATCCAACAAATGTCTACAAAAAGACCGAAAACCTAGGACATTTACAAAGATAGGAACTTTCAATTAATGAACCGACCACTAGATTTGTTTAAATTACAACGAAAAGTGTTATGACCAAGTTTTAATATAATCGAATATATTTTGGCATACAATCCAACAAATATCAACAAAAAGACCGAAAACCTAAAGACATTTACAAAGATAGGAACTTTCAATTAATGATCTGACCATTAGATTTGTTTAAATTACTACAAAAAGTGTTATGGCCAAGTTTGAATTTAATCGAATATATTTTGGAATGCAATCCAACAAATGTCTACAAAAAGACCGAAAACCTTTGACATTTACAAAGATAGGCACTTTCATTTAATGATACGACCGTTAGATTTGTTTAACTTGCTAAGAAAAGTGTTATGACCAAATTTGAGGATAATCAGATATATTTTTGCATGCAATCCAACAAATATCAACAAAAATACCGCAAAACCTAAGACATTTTCAACGACAGGCCCTTTTAATTAAGGATCCGACCGTTAGATTTGTTTAAATTTCTAATAAAAGTGTTATGACCAAATTTGAAGTTAATCGGATATATTTTGGCATGAAATCCAACAAATATGTACAAAAAGAACTAAAACATAAGATATTCACAACGATAGGAACTTTCAATTAATGATCCGAACATAAGATTTGTTAAAATTACTACAAAAAGTGTAATGACCAAGTTTGAAGTTAATCGGATATATTTTTGCATGCAATCCAACAAATGTCTACAAAAAGACCGTAAAACTAAAACATTTACCAAGATTGGCAGTTTCAAATAACGATTCGACCGTTAGATTTCTTAAAATTGATAGTAAAAGTGTTATGACCATGTTTGAAGAAAATAGGATATATTTTGGCATGCAATCCAACAAATATATACAAAAATACCGAAAACCTAATGCATTTACAAAGATAGAAACTTTGAATTAATGATCCGAACATTAGATTTGTTTAAACTACTATAAAAAGTGTTATGATCAGGTTTGAAGTTAATCGGATATATTTCTGCGTGCAATCCGACAAATGTTTTCAAAATGACCGAAAACCTAAGGCATTTACAAAGATAGGCAGTTTAAATTAGTGATCGGACCGTTAGATTTGTTCAAATTGCTTTGAAAAGACCAATGACCAAATTTGAAGATAATCGAATATATTTTGAATGCAATCTAACATATATAAACAAAAATACCGAAAACCTAAGGCATTTACAAAGATAGGCACTTTCAATTAATGATCCGGCCGTTAGATTTGTTTAAATATATAATAAATGTGTTATGACCAAGTTAGAATATACTTGGATATATTTTGGCATGCAATCCCACAAATGTCTACAAAAAAATCGAGAACCTAAGGCATTTACAAAGATAGGCACATTCAACTAATGATCCAACCGTTAGATTTGTTTAAATTTCCAGGAAAAGTGTTATGTCCGAGTTTGAAGTTAATCGGATATATTTTGGCTTGATATCCATCAAATGTCTAGAAAAAGACCGAAAACCCAAAGAATTTACAAAGATAGGCACTTTCAATTAATGATCTGACCGTTAGATATGTTTAAATTGCTAGGAAAAGAGCTATGACCAAATTTGAAGATAATCGGATATATTTTGCATGCAATCCAACAAATGACTACAAAAAGACCGAAAACCTAAAGCATTTACAAAGATAGGCACTTTCAATTAGTGATCCGACCGTTAGATTTTTTAAATTGCTAAGAAAAGTGTTATGCCCAAGATTGAATATAATCGGATATATTTTGGCATGCAATCCAACAAAATGTCTCCAAAAAAGCCGAAAACCTAAGGCATTTACAAAGATAGGCACTTTCAATTAATGATCCGACCGTTAGATTTGTTCAAATTGTTAAGATTAGTGACATGCCCAAGTTTGAATACAATTGAATATATTTTGGCTTGCAATACACCAAATGTCTACAAAAAGACCGAAAACCTAAGGCATTTACAAAGATAGGCACTTTCAATTAATGATCCGACCGTTAGATTTATTTAAATTTCTAGGAAATGTGTTATGGCCATGTTTGAATATAATTGGATTTATTTTGGTTGTCAATCCAACAAATGTCTACAAAAAGACCGAAAACCTAAAGCATTTACAAAGAAATGAACTTTCAATTAATGATCCGACCGTTAGATTTGTTTAAATTATTAAAAAAAGTGATATAACCCTGATAGAAGATAATCGGATATATTTTGGCATGCAATCCATCAAATGTCTACAAAAAGACCGAATACCTAAGGCATTTTCAAAGATAGGCACATTCAATTAATGATCTGACCGTTAGATTTCTTTAAATTGCAAGGAAAAGAGTAATACCCAAATTTGAAGGTTATCGGATATATTTTGGCCTGCAATCCAACTAATAACTACAAAAAGACCGAAAACCAAAGACATTTACAAAGATAGGAACTTTCAATTAATGATCCTACCGTTAGATTTGTTGAAATTGCTACAAAAAGTGTAATGTCCAAGTTTGAATATAATCGGATATATTTTAGCATGCAATCCACCAAATGTATACAAAAAGACCGAAAACCTAAGGCATTTACAAAGATAGGCACTTTCAATTAATGATCCGACCGTTAGATTTTTTTAAATTGCTAAGAAAAGTGTTATGCCCAAGATTGAATATTATCGGATATATTTTGGCATGCAATCCAACAAAATGTCTACAAAAAGACCGAAAACCAAATGCATTTACAAAGATAAGCAGTATCAATTAATGATCCGACCGTTAGATTTTTTAAATTACTAGGAAAAGAGATATGACCAAATTTGAAGATAATCGGATATATTTTGCTTGCAATCCAACAAATGACTACAAAAACACCGAAAACCTAAGAACTTACAAAGATAGCAACTTTCAGTTAATGATTTGACCATTAGATTTGTTTAAATTACTACAAAAAGTGTTATGACCAAGTTTGAATATAATCGGAAATAATTTGGCATGCAATCCAACAAATGTCTACAAAAAGACCGAAAACCTATGGCATTTACAAAGATAGGCACTTGCAATTAATGATCCGACCGTTAGATTTGTTTAAGCTACTATGAAAAGTGTTACGACCAGGTTTGAAGTTAATCGGATATATTTTTACATGCAATCCAACAAATGCCTTCAAATAGATCGAAAACCTAAGGCATTTACATAGATATGCAGTTTAAAATAATTATCTGACCGTTAGATTTGTTTAAATTGCTATGAAAAGACCAATGACCATAGTTGAATATAATCGGATATATTTTGCATGCAATCTTACAAATATAAACAAAAATACCGAAAACCTAAGGCATTTACAAAGATAGGCACTTTCAATTAATGATCCGACAGTTAGATTTCTTTAAATTTATAATAAATGTGTTATGTCCAAGTTTGAATATAATCGGGTATATTTTGGCATGCAATCCAACAAATGTCTCCAAAAAAATCGAAAACCTAAGGCATTTACAAAGATAGGCACTTTCAATTAATGATACGACCGTTAGATTTATTTAAATTTCTAGGAAATGTGTTATGGCCATGTTTGAATATAATTGGATTTATTTTGGCTTGCAATCCAACAAATTTCTACAAAACGACCGAAAACCTAAAACATTTACAAAGATAGGAACTTTCAATTAATGATCCGACCGTTAGATTTGTTTAAATTATTAAAAAAAATGATATAACCCTGATTGATGATAATCGGATATATTTTGGCATGCAATCCAACAAATGTCTACAAAAAGACCGAAAACCTAAGGCATTTCGAAAGATAGGCACATTCAATTAAAGATCCGACCGTTAAATTGCAAGGAAAAGAGTAATACCCAAATTTGAAGGTTATCGGATATATTTTGGCCTGCAATCCAACAAATGACTACAAAAAGACCGAAAACCAAAGACATTTACAAAGATAGGAACATTCAATTAATGATCCTACCGTTAGATTTGTTGAAATTGCAACAAAAAGTGTAATGTCCAAGTTTGAATATATTCGGATATATTTTGGCATGCAATCCACAAAATGTATACAAAAAGACCAAAAACTTAAGGCATTTACAAAGATAGGCACTTTCAATTAATGATCCGACTGTTAGATTTGTTTAAATTTTTAGGAAAAGTGTTATGCCCAAGTTTGAAGATAATTGGATATATTTTGGCTTGACATACAACAAATGTCTAGAAAAAGACCAAAACCTAAGGCAGTTACAAAGATAGGCACTTTAAATTAATGATCTGACCGTTAGATATGTTTAAATTGCTAGGAAAAGAGATATGACCAAATTTGAATATAATCGGATATATTTTGCATGCAATCCAACAAATGACTACAAAAAGACAGAAAACATAAAGCATTTACAAAGATAGGCACTTTCAATTAATGATCCGACCGTTAGATTTTTTAAATTGCTGAGAAAAGTGTTATGCCCAAGTTTGAATATAATCGGATATATTTTGGCAAGCAATCCAACAAAATGTCTACAAAAAGACCGAAAATTTAAGGCAATTACAAAGATAGGCAGTTTCAATTAATGATCCGACCGTTAGATTTTTAAATTGATAAGAAAGGTGTAACGACAAAATTTGAAGAAAATCGGATATATTTTGCATGTAATACAACAAATATCAACAAAAATACCGAAAACCTCTGCATTTACAAAGATAGGAATTTTTAATTAATGATCTGACCATTAGATTTGTTTAAATTACTACAAAAAGTGTTATGACCAGGTTTGAATATAATCAGAAATATTTTCGCATGCAATTCAACAAATGTCTACAAAAAGACCGAAAACCTACGGCATTTACAAAGATAGGCACTTTCAATTAATGATCTGACCGTTAGATTTGTTTAACTTGCTAGGATAAGTGTTATGACCAAATTTGAAGATAATCAGATATATTTTTGCATGCAATCCAACAAATATCAACAAAAATACCGAAAACCTAAGACATTTTCAACTACAGGCACATTCAATTAAGGATCAGACCGTTAGATTTGTTTAAATTGCTAATAAAAGTGTTATGACCAAATTTGAAGTTAATCGGATATATTTTGGCATGCAGTTCATCAAATGTGTACAAAAAGAACGAAAACCTAAGATATTCACAAAGATAGGAACTTTAATTAACGATCCGACCGTAAGAGTTGTTTAAATTACTACAAAAAGTGTTAATCGGATATATTTTTGTATGCAATCCAATAAATTGCTATAAAAAGACAGAAAAACTAAATCATTTACCAAGATTGGCAGTTTCAAATAACGATTCGACGGTTAAATTTTCTTAAAATTGATAATAAAAGTGTTATGACAATTTTTGAAGATAATAGGATATATTTTGGCACGCAATCCAACAAATATATACAAAAACACCGAACACCTAATGCATTTACAAAGATAGGAACTTTGAATTAATGATCCGACCGTTAGATTTGTTTAAAATACTAGGAAAAGTTCTATGACCAAATTTGAAGATAATCAGATATATTTTGGCATCCAATCCAACAAATATAAACAAAAATACCGAAAATCTAAGGTATTTACAAAGATAGGCACTTTTAATTAATGATCCGACCGTTTGATTGTTTTAAATTGCAAAGAAAAGGGCTATAAGAAAATTTGTAGACGATAGGTTATATTTTGGCATGCAATCCAACAAATATAAACAAAAATACCGAAAATCTAAGACATTTGCAAAGATAGGAACTTTCAATTGATGATCCGACCATTAGATTTGTTTAAATTGTTAGGAAAAGTGTTATGACCAAGTTTAATATAATCGGATATATTTTGGCATGCAATCCAACAAATGTCTGCAAAAAAACCGAAAACCTAAGGCATTTACAAAGATAGACACTTTCAAATAATGATCCGACCGTTAGATTTGTTCAAATTGCTAAGATATGTGATATGCCCAAGTTTGAATACAATCGGATATATTTTGGCATGCAATTCACCAAATGTCTACAAAAAGACCGAAAACCTAAGGCATTTACAAATATAGTCACTTTAAATTAATGATCCGACCGTTAGATTTGTTTAAACTATTATAAAAAGTGTTATGATCAGGTTTGAAGTTAATCGGATATATTTCTGCGTGCAATCCGACAAATGTTTTCAAAATGACCGAAAACCTTAGTCATTTACAAAGATAGACAGTTTAAATTAGTGATCGGACCGTTAGATTTGTTCAAATTGCTTTGAAAAGACCAATGACCAAAATTGAAGAAAATCGAATATATTTTGAATGCAATCTAACAAATATAAACAAAAATATCGAAAACCTAAGGCATTTACAAAGATAGGCACTTTCAATTAATGATCCGACCGTTAGATTTGTTTAAAATTATAATAAATGTGTTATGACCAAATTTGAATATAATTGGATATATTTTGGCATGCAATCCCACAAATGTCTATAAAAAAACCGAAAACCTAAGGCATTTACAAAGATAGGCACTTTCAATTAATGATCTGACCGTTAGATATGTTTAAATTGCTAGGAAAAGGGTTATCACCAAATTTGAAGATAATCGGATATATTTTGCATGCAATCCAACAAATGATTACAAAAAGACCGAAACCTAAAGCATTTACATTGATAGGCACTTTCAATTAATGATCCGACCGTTAGATTTTTTAAATTGCTTGGAAAAGTGTTATGCCCAAGATTGAATATAATCGAATATATTTTGGCATGCAATCTAACAAAATGTCTGCAAAAAGACCGAAAACCAAAGGCATTTACAAAGATAGGCAGTATCAATTAATGATCCGACCGTTAGATTTTTTAAATTGATAAGAAAAGTGTAATGACAAAATTTGAATAAAATCGGATATATTTTACATGCAATACAACAAATATCAACAAAAATACCGAAAACCTAAAAACTTACAAAGATAGGAACGTTCAGTTAATGATTTGTCCATTAGATTTGTTTAAATTACTACAAAAAGTGTTATGGCCAAGTTTGAATATTATCGGAAATAATTTGGCATGCAATCCAACAAATGTCTACAAAAAGACCGAAAACCTATTGCATTTACAAAGATAGGCACTTGCACTTATTGATCCGACCGTTAGATTTGTTTAAACTACTATAAAAAGTGTTATGACCAGGTTTGAAGTTAATCGGATATATTTCTGCATGCAATCCGACAAATTTTTTCAAAATGACCGAAAACCTAAGGCATTTACAAAGATAGGCAGTTTAAATTAATGATCGGACCGTTAGATTTGTTTAAATTGATATGAAAAGACCAATGACCAAATTTGAAGATAATCGGATATATTTTGCATGCAATCTAACAAATATAAACAAAAATATCGAAAACCTAAGGTATTTACAAAGATAGGCACTTTCAATGAATGATCCGACCGTTAGATTTCTTTAAATTTATAATAAATGTGTTATGATCAAGTTTGAATATAATTGGATATATTTTGGCATGCAATCCAACAAATATCAACAAAAATACCGAAATCCTAAGACATTTTCAACGACAGGCACTTTCAATTAAAGATCCGACCGTTAGATTTGTTTAAATTGCTAATAAAAGTGTTATGACCAAATTTGAAGTTAATCGGATATATTTTTGCATGCAATCCAACAAATGTCTACAAAAAGGCCGAAAACCTAAAATATTTACAAAGATTGGCTGTTTCAATTAACGATTCGACCGTTAGATTTCTTAAAATTGATAATAAAAGTGTTATGACAATGTTTGAAGATAATAGGATATATTTTGGCATGCAATCCAACAAATATATAAAAAAATACCGAAAACCTAATGCATTTACAAAGATAGGAAGTTTGAATTAATAATCTGACCGTTAGATATGTTTAAATTGCTAGGAAAAGTTCTATGACCAAATTTGAAGATAATCAGATATATTTTGGCATGCAATCCAATAAATATAAACAAAAATACCGAAAATCTAAGGCATTTACAAAGATAGGGACTTTTAATTAATGATCCGACCGTTAGATTGTTTTAAATTGCCAAGAAAATGGCTATAAGCAAATTTGAAGACGATAGGATATATTTTGGCATGCAATCCAACAAATATCAACAAAAATACCGAAAACCTAAGGCATTTACAAAGATAGGAACATTCAATTAATAATCCGACCATTAGATTTGTTTAAATTGTTAGGAAAAGTGTTATGGCCAAGTTTAATATAATCGGATATATTTTGGCATACAATCCATCAAATGTCTGTAGAAAAACCAAAAACCTAAGGCATTTACAAAGATAGGCACTTTCAATTAATGATCCGACCGGTAGATTTGTTCAAATTGCTAAGATAAGTGATATGCCCAAGTTTTTATACAATCGGATATATTTTGCATGCAATACACCAAATGTCTACAAAAAGACCGAAAATCAAAGGTATTTACAAATATAGTCACTTTAAATTAATGATCCGACCATTAGATTTGTTTAAACTACTATAAAAAGTGTTATGACCAGGTTTGAAGTTAATCGGATATATTTTTGCATGCAATTCAATAAATGTCTTCAAATAGACCGAAAACCTAAGGCATTTACAAAGATATACAGTTTAAAATAATTATCTGACCGTTAGATTTGTTTAAATTGCCATGAAAAGACCAATGACCATATTTGAAGATATTCGGATATATTTTGCATGCAATCTTACAAATATAAACAAAAATACCGAAAACCTAAGGCATTTACAAAGATAGGCACTTTGAATTAATGATCCGACCGTTAGATTTCTTTAAATTTATAATAAAAGTGTTATGACCAAGTTTGAATATAATCGAATATATTTTGGCATGCAATCCAACAAATGTCGGCAAAAAAACCGAAAACCTAAGGCATTTACATGGATATGCACTTTCAATTAATGATCCGGCCGTTAGATTTGTTCAAATTGCTAAGATAAGTTATATGCCCAGGTTTGATTACAATCGGATATATTTTGGCTTACAATCCATCAAATGTATAAAAAAAGACAGAAAACCTAAGGCATTTACAAAGATAGGCACTTTCAATTAATGATTTGACCGTTATATTTGTTTAAATTGCTAATAAAAGTGTTATGACCAAATTTAAAGTTAATCGGATATATTTTTGCATGCAATCCAACAAATGTCAACAAAAAGACCGAAAACCTAAAACATTTACAAAGATTGGCAGTTCCAATTAACTATTCGACCGTTAGATTTCTTAAAATTGATAATAAAAGTGTTATGACAAAGTTTGATGATAATAGGATACATTTTGGCATGCATTCCAACAAATATATACAAAAATACCGAAAACCTAATGCATTTACAAAGATAGGAAGTTTGAATTAATGATCCGAGCGTTAGATTTGTTTAAATTACTAGGAAAAGTTCAATGACCAAATTTGAAGATAATCAGATATATTTTGGCATACAATCCAACAAATATAAACAAAAATGCCGAAAATCTAAGACATTTACAAAGATAGGCACTTTTAATTGATGATCCGACCATTAGATTTGTTTAAATCTCTAGAAAATGTGTTATGCCCAAGTTTGAATATAATCGGATATACTTTGACTTGAAATCCAACAAATGTCAAGAAAAAGACCGAAAACTCAAAGCATTTACAAAGATAGGCACTTTCAATTAATGATCTGACTATTGAATATGTTTAAATTGCTAGGAAAAGAGCTATGACCAAATTTGAAGATAATCGGATATATTTTGGCATGCAATCCAACAAATATCAACAAAAAGACCGAAAACCTAAAGGCATTTACAAATATAGGAACTTTCAATTAATCAACTAACCATTAGATTTGTTTAAATTACTACAAAAAGTGTTATGAACAAGTTTGAATTGAATCGGATATATTTTGGCATGCAATCCAACAAATGTCTACAAAAAGACCGAAAACCTATGACGTTTTCAAAGATAGGCACTTTAAATTATTGATCCAAACGTTAAATTTGTTTAAATTGCTAATAAAAGTGTATGACCAAATTTGAAGATAATCGGATATATTTTGGCTTGCAATCCAACAAATATCAACAAAAATACAGAAAACCTAAGGTATTTACAAAGATAGGAACTTTCAATTGATGATCCGACCATTAGATTTATTTTAAATGCAAGGAAAAGTGTTATGACCAAGATATAATATAATCGGATATATTTTGGCATGCAATCCAACAAATGCCTACAAAAAGTCCGAAAACATAAGTCATTTACAAAGATAAGAACTTTCTATTAATGATCTGACCATTAGATTTGTTAAAATTGCTAAGAAAAGTGTTATGACCAAGTTTTAAAATAATCGGATATATTTTGGCATGCAATCCAACAAATGTCAACAAATATTCCGAAAACCTAAGACATTTACAAAGATAGGCACTTTCAATTACTGATCCGACCGTTAGATTTGTTTAAATTTCTAATAAAAGTGTTATGACCAAATTTGAAGATAATCGGATATATTTTGGCATGCAATCCAACAAATATCAACGAAAATACCGAAAACCTAAGGCATTTAAAAAGATAGGAACGTTCAATTAATGATCCGACCATTAGATTTGTTTAAATTGTTAGGAAAAGTGTTATTACCAAGTTTAATATAATCGAATATATTTTGGCATGCAATCTAAGGCATTTACAAAGATATGCTGTTTAAAATAATGATCTGACCGTTAGATTTGTTTAAATTGCTATGAAAAATCCAATGACCATATTTGAAGATAATCGGATATATTTTGCATGCAATCTTACAAATATAAACAAAAATACCGAAAACCTAAGGCATTTACAAAGATAGGCACTTTCAATTAATGATCCGACCGTTAGATTTCTTTAAATTGATAATAAAAGTGTTATGACCAAGTTTTAATATAATCGGATATATTATGGCATACAATCCCTCAAATGTCTACAAAAGAACCGAAAACCTAAGGTATTTACAAAGATAGGCACTTTCAATTAATGATCCGACCGTTAGATTTGTTCAAATTGCTAGGATAAGTGATATGCCCAATTTTGAATAGAATCGGATATATTTTGGCTTGCAATCCACCAAATGTCTACAAAAAGACCGAAAACCTAAGGCCTTTACAAAGATAGGCACTTTCAATTAATGATCCGACCGGTAGATTTGTTCAAATTTCTAAGAAAAGTGATATGCCCAAGTTTGAATACAATCGGATATATTTTGGCCTGCAATCCACCAAATGTCTACAAAAATACCGAAAATCTAAGGTATTTACAAATATAGTCACTTTAAATTAATGATCTGACCGTTAGATTTGTTTAAACTATTATAAAAAGTGTTATGACCAAGTTTGAAGTTAATCGGATTTATTTTTGCATGCAATCCAACAAATGTCTTCAAATAGACCGAAAACATAAAGCATTTACAAAGATATACTGTTTAAAATAATGATCTGACCGTTAGATTTGTTTAAATTGCTATGAAAAGTCCAATGACCATATTTGAAGATAATCGGATATATTTTGCATGCAATCTTACAAATAAAAACAAAAATACCGAAAACCTAAGGCATTTACAAAGATAGGCACTTTCAATTAATGATCCGACCGTTAGATTTCTTTAAATTGATAATAAAAGTGTTATGACCAAGTTTGAATATAATCGGATATATTTTGGCATGCAATCCCACCAATGTCTACAAAAAACCGAAAACCTAAGGCATTTACAAAGATAGGCACTTTCAATTAATGATCCGACCGTTAGATTTGTTCAAATTGCTAGGATAAGTGATATGCCCAATTTTGAATAGAATCGGATATATTTTGGCTTGCAATCCACCAAATGTCTACAAAAAGACAGAAAACCTAAGGCATTTACAAAGATAGGCACTTTCAATTAATGATCTGACCGGTAGATTTGTACAAATTTCTAAGAAAATTGTTATGCCCAAGTTTGAATACAATCGGATATATTTTGGCCTGCAATCCACTAAATGTCTACAAAAAGACCGAAAACCTAAGGCATTTACAAAGATAGGCACTTTCAATTAATGATCCGACCGGTAGATTTGTACAAATTTCTAGGAAAATTGTTATGCCCAAGTTTGAATACAATCGGATATATTTTGGCCTGCAATCCACCAAATGTCTACAAAAATACCGAAAATCTAAGGTATTTACAAATATAGTCACTTTAAATTAATGATCTGATCGTTAGATTTGTTTAAACTATTATAAAAAGTGTTATGACCAGGTTTGAAGTTAATCGGATTTATTTTTGCATGCAATCCAACAAATGTCTACAAAAAGACCGGAAGCCTAAGTCATTTCCAAAGATAGGCACTTTCAATTAATGATCTGACCATTTGATTTCTTTAAATTGCTAGGAAAAGAGTAATGACCAAATTTGAAGATTAACGGATATATTTTGGCCTGCAATCCAACAAATGACTACAAAAAGACCGAAAACCTAAGGTATTTACAAAGATAGGAACTTTCGTTTATTGATCCGAACGTTAGATTTGTTTAAATTACTACAAAAAGTGTAATGCCCAAGTTTGAATATAATCGGATATATTTTGGAATGCAATCCACCAAATGTCTAAAAAAAGACCGAAAACCTGAGGCATTTACAAAGATAGGCACTTTTAATTAATGATCCGACCGTTTGATTTATTTAAATTTCTAGGAAAAGTGTTATGCCCAAGTTTGAATATAATCGGATATATTTTGGCATGAAATCCGGCAAATGTCTAGAAAAAGACCGAAACCCCAAAGCATTTACAAAGATAGGCACATTCAATTAATGATCTGACCGTTAGATATGTTTGAATTTCTAGGAAAGAGCAATGACCAAAATTGAAGATAATCGGATATATTTTGGCACGCAATCCGACAAATGGCTACAAAAAGATCGAAAACCAAAGGCATTTACAAAGATAGGCAGTTTCAATTAATGATCCGACCGTTAGATTTGTTTAAATTGATAATAAAAGTGTTATTACCAAGTTTGAAGATAATAGGATATATTTTGGCATACAATCCAATAAATATCAACAAAAAGACTGAAAACCTAAAGGCATTTACAAAGATAGGAACTTTCAATTAATGATCTGACCATTAGATTTGTTTAAATTACTACAAAAAGTGTTATGGTCAAGTTTGAATTTAATCGGATATATTTTGGAATGCAATCCAACAAATGTCTACAAAAAGATCGAAAACATTTGACATTTACAAAGATAGGCACTTTCATTTAATGATACGACCGTTAGATTTGTTTAACGTGCTAAGAAAAGTGTTATCACCAAATTTGAAGATAATCAGATATATTTTTGCATGCAATCCAACAAATATCAACAAAAATACCGCAAAACCTAAGACATTTTCAACGACAGGCACTTTTAATTAAGGATCCGACCGTTAGATTTGTTTAAATTTCTAATAAAAGTGTTATGACCAAATTTGAAGTTATTCGGATATATTTTGGCATGAAATCCAACAAATATGTACAAAAAGAACGAAAACATAAGATATTCACAACGATAGGAACTTTCAATTAATGATCCGACCATAAGATTTGTTAAAATTACTACAAAAAGTGTAATGACCAAGTTTGAAGTCAATCGGATATATTTTTGTATGCAATCCAACAAATGTCTACAAAAAGACCGAAAAACTAAAACATTTACCAAGATTGGTAGTTTCAAATAACGATTCGACCGTTAGATTTCTTAAAATTGATAATAAAAGTGTTATGACCATGTTTGAAGATAAAAGGATATATTTTGGCATGCAATCCAACAAATATATACAAAAATACCGAAAACCTAATGCATTTACAAAGATAGAAACTTTTAATTAATGATCCGACCATTAGATTTGTTTTAATTACTAGGAAAAGTTCTATGACCAAATTTGAAGATAATCAGATATATTTTGGCATCCAATCCAACAAATATAAACAAAAATACCGAAAATCTAAGGCATTTACAAAGATAGGCACTTTTAATTAATGATCCGACCGTTAGATTGTTTTAAATTGCGAAGAAAAGGGCTATAAGAAAATTTGAAGACGATAGGATATATTATGGCATGCAATCCAACAAATATCAACAAAAATACCGAAAACCTAAGGCATTTACAAAGATAGGAACTTTCAATTGATGATCCGACCATTACATTTGTTTAAATTGTTAGTAAAAGTGTTATGACCAAATTTAATATAATCGGATATATTTTTGCATGCAATCCAACAAATGTCTACAAAAAGACCGTAAAACTAAAACATTTACCAAGATTGGCAGTTTCAAATAATGATTCGACCGTTAGATTTCTTAAAATTGATAGTAAAAGTGTTATGACCATGTTTGAAGAAAATAGGATATATTTTGGCATGCAATCCAACAAATATATACAAAAATACCGAAAACCTAATGCATTTACAAAGATAGAAACTTTGAATTAATGATCCGAACATTAGATTTGTTTAAACTACTATAAAAAGTGTTATGATCAGGTTTGAAGTTAATCGGATATATTTCTGCGTGCAATCCGACAAATGTTTTCAAAATGACCGAAACCTAAGGCATTTACAAAGATAAGCAGTTTAAATTAGTGATCGGACCGTTAGATTTGTTCAAATTGCTTTTAAAAGACCAATGACCAAATTTGAAGATAATCGAATATATCTTGCATGCAATCTAAGAAATATAAACAAAAATACCGAAAACCTAAGGCATTTACAAAGATAGGCACTTTTAATTAATGATCTGACCGTTAGATTTATTTAAATTTATAATAAATGTGTTATGACCAAGTTTGAATATAATTGGATATATTTTGGCATGCAATCCCACAAATTTCTACAAAAAAACCGAAAACCTAAAGGCATTTACAAAGATAGGAACTTTCAATTAATGATCTGACCATTAGATTTGTTTAAATTACTACAAAAAGTGTTATGGCCAAGTTTGAATTTAATCGAATATATTTTGGAATGCAATCCAACAAATGTCTACAAAAAGACCGAAAACCTTTGACATTTACAAAGATAGGCACTTTCAGTTATTGATCCGAACGTTAGATTTGTTTAAATTGCTAATAAAAGTGTTATGACCAAATTTGAAGATAATCGGATATATTTTGGCATTCAATCCAGAAAATATCATCAAAAATACCGAAAACCTAAGACATTTTCAACGACAGGCACTTTCAATTAAAGATCCGACCGTTAGATTTGTTTAAATTGATGATCCGACCATTAAATTTGTTTAAATTGCTTGGAAAAGGGTTATGACCAAGTTCTAATATAATCGGATATATTTTGGCAAGCAATCCAACAAATGTCTACAAATAGTCAAAAAACAAAAGTCATATACAAAGATAAGAACTTTCAATTAATGATCTGACCATTAGATTTGTTAAAATTTTAAGAGAAGTGTTATGACCAAGTTTTAATATAATCGGATATATTTTGGCATGTAATCCAACAAATGTCTACAAATATACCGAAAAACTTAGACATTTACAAAGATAGGCACTTTCAATTACTGATCCGACCGTTAGATTTGTTTAAATTTCTAAAAAAAGTGTTATGACCAAATTTGAAGATAATCGGATATATTATTGCATGCAATCCAACAAATATCAACAAATATACCGAAAACAAAAGGCATTTACAAAGATAAGAACTTTCAAATAATGATCCGACCATTATATTAGTTTAAATTGCAAAGAAAAGTGTTATGACCAAGTTTGAAGATAATAGGATATATTTTGGCATGCAATCTAACAAATGTTTACAAAAATACCGAAAACCTAGGGTATTTACAAAGATAGGAACTTTCAATTAATGATCCGACCGTTAGATTTGTTTAAATTGCTAAGAAATGTGTTATGACCCAATTTGAAGATAATCAGATATATTTTTGCATTAAATCCAACAAAATCAACAAAAATACCGAAAACCTAAGACATTTTCAACGACAGGCACATTCACTTAAGGATCCGACCATTAGATTTGTTTAAATTGCTAATAAAAGTGTTATGACCAAATTTAAAGTTAATCGGATATATATTTTTGCATGCAATCCAACAAATGTGTACAAAAAGAATGAAAACCTAAGATATTCACAAATATTGGAACTTTTAATTAATGATCCGACCGTAAAATTTGTTTAAATTACTACAAAAACAGTTATGACCAATTTTAAAGTTAATCGGATTTATTTTTGCATGCAATCCAACAAATGTCTACAAAAAGACCGAAAATCTAAAACATTTCCAAAGATTGGCAGTTTCAATTAACGATTCGACCGTTAGATTTCTTAAAATTGATAATAAATGTGTTATGACAAAGTTTGAAGATAATATGATATATTTTGGCATGCAATCCAACAAATATATACAAAAATTCTGAAAACCTAATGCATTTACAAAGATAGGAACTTTGAATTAATGATCCGACCGTTAGATTTGTTTAAATTACAAGGAAAATTTCTATGACCAAATTTGAAGATAATCAGATATATTTTGGCATGCAATCCAACAAATATAAACAAAAATACCAAAAATCTAAGACATTTACAAAGATAGGAACTTTTAAGTAATGATCCGACCGTTAGATTATTTTAGATTGCTAAGAAAAGGGCTATAAGCAAATTTGAAGACGATAGGATATATTTTGGCATGCAATCCAACAAATATCAACAAAAATACCGAAAACCTAAGACATTTATAAAGATAGGAACTTTCAATTAATGATCCGACTATTAGATTTGTTTAAATTGTTTGGAAATGTGTTATGACCAAGTTTAATATAATCGGATATATTTTGGCATGCAATCTAGCAAATGTCTGCAGAAAAACCGAAAACCTAGGGCATTTACAAATATAGTCACTTTAAATTAATGATCCGACCGTTAGATTTGTTTAAACTTCTTTAAAAAGTGTTATGACCAGGTTTGAAGTTAATCGGATATATTTTTGCATGCAATTCAATAAATGTCTTCAAAAAGACCGAAAACCTAAGGCATTTAAAAAGATAGGCAGTTTAAATTAATGATCTGACCATTCGATTTGTTTAAATTACTATGAAAAGACCAATGACCTTATTTAAAGATAATCGGATATATTTTGCATGCAATCTAACAAATATAGACAAAAATACCGAAAACCTAAGGCATTTACAAAGATAGGCACTTTCAATTAATGATCCAATCGTTAGATTTCTTTAAATTTATAATAAAAGTGTGATGACCAAGTTTGAATATAATCGGACATATTTTCGCATGCAATCCACCAAATGTCTACAAAAAGACCTAAAACCTAAGTCATTTACAAAGATAGGCACTTTCAATTAATGATCCGACCGTTAGATTTCTTTAAATTTATAATAAAAGTGTTATGACCAAGTTTGAATATAATTGGATATATTTTGGCATGCAATCCCACAAATGTCTACAATAAAACCGAAAACCTAAGGCATTTACAATGATAGGCACTATCAATTAATGATCCGACCGTTAGATTTGTTCAAATTGCTAGGATAAGTGATATGCCCAATTTTGAATACAATCGGATATACTTTAGCTTGCAATCCACCAAATGTCTACAAAAAGACCTGAAACCTAAGACATTTACAAAGATAGGCACTTTCAATTAATGATCCGACCGTTAGATTTATTTAAATTTCTAGGAAATGTGTTACAACCATGTTTGAATATAATTGTATTTATTTTGGCTTGTAATCCAACAAATGTCTACAAAAAGTCCGAAAACCTAAAGCATTTACAAAGATAGGAACTTTCAATTAATGATCTGACCGTTAGATTTGTTTAAATTATTAAAAAAAGTGTTATTACCCTGATTGAAGTTAATCGGATATATTTTGGCATGCAATCCAACAAATGTCTACAAAAAGACCGAAAACCTAAGGCATTTCCAAAGATAGGCACTTTCAATTAAAGATCTGACCGTTAGAATTCTTGAAATTTCTAGGAAAAGAGTAATGACCAAATTTGAAGATTATCGGATATATTTTGGCCTGCAATCCAACAAATGACTACAAAAAGACCGAAAACCAAAGGCATTTACAAAGATAAGAACTTTCAATTAATGATCCTACCGTTAAATTTGTTTTACATTCTAGGAAAAGTGTTATGCCAAGTTTGAAGATAATCGGATATATTTTGGCTTGAAATCCAACAAATGTCTAGAAAAAGACCGAAACCCAAAGCATTTACAAAGATAGGCACTTTCATTTAAAGATCTGACTGTTAGATATGTTTAAATTGCTAGGAAAAGAGCTATGAGTAAATTTGAAGATAATCGGATATATTTTGGCATGCAATCCAACAAATGACTACAAAAAGACCGAAAACCTTTGACATTTACAAAGATAGGCACTTTCAATTAATGATCCGGCCGTAAGATTTTTTAAATTACTAAGAAAAGTGTTATGCCCAAGTTTGAATATAATCGGATATATGTTGGCATGCAATCCAACAAAATGTCTACAAAAAGACCGAAAACTTATGGGATTTACAAAGATAGGCAGTTTCAATTAATAATCCGACCGTTAGATTTGTTTAAATTATTAGGAAAAGTTCTATGACCAAATTTGAAGATAATCAGATATATTTTGGCATGCAATCCAACAAATATACACTAAAATACCGAAAATATAAAGCATTTACAAAGATAGACACTTTTAATTAATGATCCGACCGTTAGATTGTTTAGTTTGAATATAATCAGATATATTTTAGCTTGAAATACAACAAATGTCTCGAAAAGGACCGAAAACCCAAAGCATTTACAAAGATAGACACTTTCAATTAATGATCTGACTGTTAGATATGTTTAAATTGCTAGGAAAAGTGCTATGACCAAATTTGAAGATAATCGGATATATTTTGGCATGTAATCCAACAAATATCAACAAAAAGACTGAAAACCTAAAGGCATTTACAAATATAGGAACTTTCAATTAATCATCTGACCATTAGATTTGTTTAAATTACTACAAAAAGTGTTATGACCAAGTTTGAATTTAATCGGATATATTTTGGCATGCAATCCAACAAATATAAACAAAAATACCAAAAATTTAAGGCATTTACAAAGATAGGCACATTCAATTATTGATCCGAACGTTAAATTTGTTTAAATTGCTAATAAAAGTGTATGACCAAATTTGAAGATAATCGGATATATTTTGGCATGCAATCCAACAAATATCAACAAAAATATCGAAAACCTAAGGCATTTACAAAGATAGGAACTTTCAATTGATGATCCGACCATTAGATTTGTTTAAATTGTTAGGAAAAGTGATATGTCTAAGTTCTAATATAATCGGATATATTTTGGCATGCAATCCAACAAACGTCTACAAAAAGACCGAAAACCTAAGACATTTACAAAGATAAGAACTTTCAATTAATGATCTGACCTTTAGATTTGAAAAAAATTGCTAAGATAAGTGTTATGACCAAGTTTTAATATAATCGGATATATTTTGGCATGCAATCCAACAAATGTCTACAAATATACCGAAAACCTAAAACATTTACAAAGTTAGGCACTTTCAAATTCTGATCCGACCGTTAGATTTATTTAAATTTCTAGGAAATGTGTTACGACCATATTTGAATATAATTGTATTTATTTACAAAGATAAGAACTTTCAAATAATGATCCGACCATTAGATTAGTTTAAATTGCAAAGAAAAGTGTTATGACCAAGTTTGAAGATAATAGGATATATTTTGGCATGCAATCTAACAAATGTTTACAAAAAGACCGAAAACTAATGCATATACAAAGATAGGAAATTTCAATTAATGATCCGACCTTTAGATTTGTTTAAATTGCTAGGAAATGTGTTATGACCAAATTTGAAGATAATCAGATATATTTTTGCATTAAATCCAACAAATATCAACAAGAATACCGAAAACCTAAGACATTTTCATCGACAGGCACATTCAATTAAGGATCAGACCGTTAGATTTGTTTAAATTGCTAATAAAAGTGTTATGACCAAATTTGAAGTTAATCGGATATATTTTGGCAAGCAATCCAACAAATGTGTACAAAAAGAATGAAAACCTAAGATATTCACAAATATTGGAACTTTCAATTAATGATCCGACCGTAAAATTTGTTTAAAATACTACAAAAACTGTTATGACCAAATTTGAAGTTAATCGGATATATTTTTGCATGCAATCCAACAAATGTCTACAAAAAGACCGAAAACCTAAAACATTTACAAAGATTGGCAGTTTCAATTAACGATTCGACCGTTAGATTTCCTAAAATTGATAATAAAAGTGTTATAACAATGTTTGAAGATAATAGGATATATTTTGGCATGCAATCCAACAAATATATAAAAAAATACCGAAAACCTAATGCATTTACAAAGATAGGAACTTTGAATTAATGATCCGACCGTTAGATTTGTTTAAATTACTAGGAAAAGTTCTATGACCAAATTTGAAGATAATCAGATATATTTTGGCATGCAATCCAATAAATATAAACAAAAATACCGAAAATCTAAGGCATTTACAATGATAGGCACTTTTAATTAATGATCCGACCGTTAGATTGTTTTAAATTGCTAAGAAAAGGCCTATAAGCAAATTTGAAGACGATAGGATATATTTTGGCTTGCAATCCAACAAATATCAACAAAAATACCGAAAACCTAAGGCATTTACAAAGATAGGAACATTCAATTAATGATCCGACCATTAGATTTGTTTAAATTGTTAGGAAAAGTGTTATGGCCAATTTTAATATAATCGGATATATTTTGGCATGCAATCCAACAAATGTCTGTAGAAAAACTAAAAACCTAAGGCATTTACAAAGATAGGCACTTTCAATTAATGATCCGACCGGTAGATTTGTTCAAATTGCTAAGATAAGTGATATGCCCAAGTTTGAATACAATCGGATATATTTTGGAATGCAATCCACCAAATGTCTACAAAAAGACCGAAAATCTAAGGTATTTAGAAATATAGTCACTTTAAATTAATGATCCGACCGTTAGATTTGTTTAAAATACTATAAAAAGTGTTATGACCAGGTTTGAAGTTAATCGAATATATTTTTGCATGCAACCAACAAATGTCTTCAAAAAGACCAAAAACTTAAGGCATTTACAAAGATAGGCAGTTTAAATTTATGATCTGACCGTTAGATTTGTTTAAATTGCTATGAAAAGACCAATGACCATATTTGAAGATAATAGGATATATTTTGGCATGCAATCCAACAAATATATACAGAAATACCGAACACCTAATAAATTTACAAAGATAGGAACTTTGAATTAATGATCCGACCGTTACATTTGTTTAAATTACTAGGAAATGTTCTATGACCAAATTTGAAGATAATCAGATATATTTTGGCATGCAATCAAACAAATATAAACAAAAATACCGAAAATTTAAGGCATTTACAAAGATAGGCACTTTCAATTAATGATCCGACCATTAGATTTGTTTAAATTGATAATAAAAGTGTTATTACCATGTTTGAAGATAATCAGATATATTTTGGTATGCAATTCAACAAATGTCTACAAAAAGACCGAAAACTGAAGACATTTACAAAGATAAACACTTTCAATTAATGATCCGACCGTTAGATTTTTTTAAAATATAACAAAAAGTGTAATGACCAAATTTGAAAATAATCGGATATATTTTGCATGTAATACAAAAAATATCAACAAAAATATCGGAAACCAAAGGCATTCACAAAGAAAAGCACTTTCAATTAATGGTCCGACCGTTAGATTTGTTTAAATTGATAATAAAAGTGTTATTACCATGTTTGAAGATAATAAGATATATTTTGGCTTGCAATCCAACAATGTCTACAAAAACACCGAAAACTTAGGGCATTTACAAAGATAGGAACTTTCAGTTAATGAACCGACCACTAGATTTGTTTAAATTACTACGAAAAGTGTTATGACCAAGTTTTAATATAATTGAACATATTTTGGCATGCAATCCAACAAATATCTACAAAAAGACCGAAAACGTAAGGTATTTACAAATATAGGAATTTTCAATTAATGATCCGACCGTTAGATTTATTTAAATTGATAATAAAAGTATTATGACCAAGTTTGAAGATAATCATATATATTTAGTATGCAATCCAACAAATATTAACAAAAATACCGAAAACCTAAGGCATTTACAAAGATAGAAACTTCGAATTATTGTTCCGACCGTTAGATTTATTTAAATTTCTACGAAAAGTGTTATGACCAAGTTTTAATATAATCGGATATATTTTGGCATGCAATCCAACAAATGTCTTCAAAAAGACCGAAAACCTAAGGGTATTTACAAAGTTAGGAACTTTCAATTAATGATCTGACCATTAGATTTGTTTAAATTACTACGAAAAGTGTTATGACCAAGTTTGAATTTAATTGGATATATTTTGGCATGCAATCCAACAAATATATACAAAAATACAAAGATAAGCACTTTCAATTAATGATCCGGCCATTAGATTTGTTTAAATTGATAATAAAAGTGTAATGACCAAGTTTGAAGATAATAGGATATATTTTGGCATGCAATCCAACAAATGTCTACAAAAAGACCGAAAACCTAAGGTATTTACAATGATTAGCTGTTTCAATTAATGATCCGACCGTTATATTTTTTTAAATTGATAATAAAAATGTTATGACCTAGTTTGAAGATAATAGGATATATTTTGGCGTGGAATCCAACAAATATCTACAAAAATACCGAAAACCTAATGCATTTACAAAGATAGGAACTTTGATATAATGATCCGGCCGTTAGATTTCTTTAAATTGCTAGGAAAAGTGCAATGACCAAATTTTAAGTTAATCAGATATATTTTGGCATTCAATCCAACAAATATCAACAAAAATACCGAAAACCTAAGACATTTACAAAGATAGGCACTTTCAAGTAATGATCCGACCGTTATATTTGTATAAATTGCTAAGAAAATGGCTATTACTAAATATGAAGATAATAGGAGATATTTTGGCTTGCAATCCAACAAATATCAACAAAAATACCGAAAACCTAAGACATTTTCATATATAGGAACTTTCAATTAATGATCCGACTATTAGAATTGTTTAAATTGTTAGGAAAAGTGTTATGACCATGTTTTAATATAATCGGATATATTTTGGCATGCAATCCAACAAATGTCTACAAAAAGACCAAAAACCTAAGCCATTTTCAAGGATAAGGACATTCAATTAATGATCCGACCGTTAGATTTGTTTAAATTATAACAAAAAGTGGAATGACCAAATTTGAAGATAATCGGATATATTTTGCATGTAATACAACAAATATAAACAAAAATACCAAAAACCAAAGGCATTCACAAAGATAGGCACTTTCAATTAATGATTCGACCGTTAGATTTGTTTAAATTGATAATAAAAGTTTTATTACCATGTTTGAAGAAAATCGGATATATTTTGGCATGCAATCCAACAAGTGTCTACAAAAAGACCGAAAACCTAAGGCATTTACAAAGATAAACACTTTCAATTAATGATCCGACCGTTAGATTTGTTTAAATTATAACAAATAGTGTAATGACCAAATTTGAAGATAATCGGATATATTTTGCATGTAATACGACAAATATCAACAAAAATACCGAAAACCAAAGGCATTCACAAAGATAAGCACTTTCAATTAATGATCCGACCGTTAGATTTGTTTAAATTGATAATAAAAGTGTTATTATCATGTTTGAAGATAATAGGATATATTTTGGCATGCAATCCAACAAATGTCTACAAAAAGTCCGAAAACCTAGGGCATTTACAAAGATAGTAACTTTCAGTTAATGAACCGACCACTAGATTTGTTTAAATTACTACGAAATGTGTTATGACCAAGTTTTAATATAATCGAATATATTTTGGCATGCAATTCAACAAATATCTACAAAAAGACCGAAAACGTAAGGTATTTACAAATATAGGAACTTTCAATTAATGACCCGACCGTTAGATTTATTTAAATTGATAATAAAAGTATTATGACCAAGTTTGAAGATAATCATATATATTTTGGCATGCAATCCAACAAATATCAACAAAAACACCGAAAACCTAAGGCATTTACAAAGATAGGAACTTCGAATTATAGATCCGACCGTTAGATATGTTTAAATTACTAGGAAAAGAGCTATGTTCAAATTTGAAGATAATCGGATATATTTTGGCATGCAATTCAACAAATGGCTACAAAAAGACCGAAAACCTAAAGCATTTTCAAATATTGGCACTTTCAATTAATGATCTGACCGTTAGATTTTATAAATTGCGAAGAAAAGTGTTATACCACAGTTTGAATATAATCGGATATATTTCGGCATGCAATCCAACAAAATGTCTACAAAAAGACCGAAAACCTAAGGCATTTACAAAGATAGGCAGTTTTAATTAATAATCCGACCGTTAGATTTTTTAAATTGCTAAGAAAAGTGTAGTGACAAAATTTGAAGAAAATCGGATATATTTTGCAAGCAATACAACAAATTGAAAGTATTATGACCAAGTTTGAAGATAATCAGATATATTTTGGTATGCAATCTAACAAATATCAACAAAAATACCGAAAACCTAAGGCATTTACAAGGATAGGGACTTTCAATTAATGATCCGACCGTTAGATTTTTTTATATTTCTAATAAAAGTGTAATGACCAAATTTGAAGATAATCGGATATATTTTGGCATGCAATCCAACAAATATCAACAAAAATACCGAAAACCTATGGCATTTACAAAGATAAGAATTTTCAAATAACGATCCGACCAATAGATTAGTTTAAATTGCAAAGAAAAGTGTTATGACCAAGTTTGAAGATAATGGGATATATTTTGGCATGCAATCTAACAAATGTCTACAAAAAGACCGAAAACCTAAGGCATTTACAAAGATAGGAACTTTCAATTAATGATCCAACAGTTAGATTTTGCTTAAATTGCTAAGAAAAGTGTAATGGCCAAATTTGAAGATAATCAGATATATTTTTGCATGCAATCCAACAAATATCAACCAAAATACCGAAAACCAAAGACATTTTCAACGACAGGCACTTTCAATTAAGGATCCGACCGTTAGATTTGTTTAAATTGCTAATGAAAGTGTTATGACCAAATTTGAAGTTAATCGGATATATTTTGGCATGCAATCCAACAAATGTGTACAAAAAGAACGAAAACCTAAGATATTCACAAAGATAGGAACTTTAAATTAATGATCCGACCGTAAGATTTGTTTCAATTACTACAAAAAGTGTTATGACCAAGTTTGAAGTTAATCGGATGTATTTTTGCAAGCAATCCAACAAATGTCTACAAAAAGACCGATAACTTAAAGCATTTACAAAGATTGGCAGTTTCAATTAACGATTCGACCGTTAGATTTCTTAAAATTGATAACAAAAGTGTTATAACAAAGTTTGAAGATAATAAGATATATTTTGGCATGCAATCCAACAAATATATACAAAAATACCGAAAACCTAATATATTTACAAAGATAGGAACTTTGAATTAGCGATCCGACCATTACATTTGTTTAAATTACTAGGAAATGTTCTATGACCAAATTTGAAGATAATCAGATATATTTTGGGCATGCAATCCAACAAATATAAACAAAAATACCGAAAATTTAAGGCATTTACAAAGATAGGCACTAATGATCCGACCGTTAGAATGTTTTAAAATGCAAAGAAAAGGGCTATAACTAAATTTGAAGATAATAGGATATATTTTGGCATGCAATCCAACAAATATCAACAAAAATACCGAAAACCTAAGGCATTTACAAAGATAGGAACTTTCAATTAATGATCTGACCATTAGATTTGTTTAAATTACTACAAAAAGTGTTATGACCAAGTTTGAATTTAATCGGATATATTTTGGCATGCAATCCAACAAATATATACAAAAATACCGAAAACCTAATACATTTACAATGATAGGAACTTTGAATTAATAATCTGACCGTTAGATTTGTTTAAATTACTAGGAAAAGTTCTATGACTAAATTTGAAGATAATCAGATATATTTTGGCATGAAATTCAACAAATAAAAACAAAAATATCGAAAATTTAAGGCATTTACAAAGATAGGCACTAATGATCCGACCGTTAGATTGTTTCAAATTGCAAAGAAAAGGCTATAACCAAATTTGAAGATAATAGGATATATTTTGGCATGCAATCCAGCAAATATCAACAAAAATACCGAAAACCTAAGGCATTTACAAAGATAGGAACTTTTAATTAATGATCTGACCATTAGATTTGTTTAAATTATTAGGAAAAGTGTTATGACCAAGTTTTAATATAATTGGATATATTTGGGCATGCAATTCAACAAATGTCTTCAAAAAGACCGAAAACCTAAGGTATTTACAAAGATAGGCACTTTCAATTAATGATCCGACCGTTAGATTTGTTTAAATTGATAATAAAAGTGTAATGACCAAGTTTGAAGATAATAGGATATATTTTGGCATACAATCCAACAAATGTCTTTAAAAAGACCGAAAACCTAAGGCATTTACAATGATTAGCAGTTTCAATTAATGATCCGACCGTTATATTTCTTTAAATTGATAATAAAAATGTTATGACCAAGTTTAAAGATAATAGGATATATTTTGGCGTGGAATCCAACAAATATCTAGAAAAATATCGAAAACCTAATGCATTTACAAAGATAGGAACTTTGATATAATGATCCGAATCGTTAGATTTCTTTAAATTGTTAGGAAAAGTGCAATGACCAAATTTGAAGATAATCAGATATATTTTGGTATTCAATCCAACAAATATCAACAAAAATACCGAAAACCTAAGGCATTTACAAGGATAGGCACTTTCAA
Source organism: Voacanga thouarsii (assembly GCA_026120185.1). Lineage (NCBI taxonomy): Eukaryota > Viridiplantae > Streptophyta > Magnoliopsida > Gentianales > Apocynaceae > Voacanga > Voacanga thouarsii. Next base: position 23,060 of record JANUWF010003402.1, on the reverse strand, counting down.
GTAATGATCCGACTATTAGATTTGTTTAAATTACTAAGAAAAGGGCTATAACTAAATTTGAAGATAATAGGATATATTTTGGCTTGCAATCCAACAAATATCAACAAAAATACCGAAAACCTAAGGCATTTTCAAATATAGGAACTTTCAATTAATGATCCGACTATTAGATTTGTTTAAATTGTAAGGAAAAGTGTTATGACCAAGTTTTAATATAATCGGATATATTTTGGCATGCAATCCAACAAATGCCTAGAAAAAGACCGAAAATCTAAGGCATTTACAAAGACAAGCACTTTCAATTAATGATCCGACTGTTAGATTTGTTTAAATTATAACAAAAAGTGTAATGACCAAATTTGAAGATAATCGGATATATTTTGCATGCAATACAACAAATATCAATAAAAATACCGAAAGCCAAAGGCATTCACGAAGATAGGAACTTTCAATTATTGATCCGACCACTAGATTTATTTATTTTGATAATAAAAGTGTTATTACCAAGTTTGAAGATAATAGGATATATTTTGGCATGAAATCCAACAAATGTCTATAAAAAGACCGAAAACATAGGGCATTTACAAAGATAGGAACTTTCAATTAATGAACCGACCACTAGATTTGTTTAAATTACAACGAAAAGTGTTATGACCAAATTTTAATATAATCGGATATATTTTGGCATGCAATCCAACAAATATCTACAAAAAGACCAAAAAGCTAAGGCATTCACAAAGATAGGCACATTCAATTAATGATCCGACCGTTAGATTTGTTTAAATTGATAATAAAAGTATTATGAACATGTTTGAAGATAACCAGATATATTTTGGCAAGCAATCCAACAAATATCAACAAAAATACCGAAACCCTAGGCATTTACAAAGATAGGAACATTGAATTAATGATCCGACCGTTAGATTTATTTAAATTTCTACGAAAAGTGTTATGACCAAGTTTTAGTATAATAGGATATATTTCGGCATGCAATCTAACAAATGTCTACAAAAAGACCGAAAACCTAGGGCATTTACAAAGATAGGAACTTTTAATTAATGAACCGACCACTAGATTTGTTTAAATTACTACGAAAAGTGTTATGACCAAGTTTGAATTTAATCGGATATATTTTGGTCTGCAATCCAACAAATGCCTACAAAAAGACCGAAAACCTAAGGTATTTACAAATATAGGAACTTTCAATTAACGATCCGACCGTTAGATTTGTTTAAATTGATAATAAAAGTATTATGAACATGTTTGAAGATAATCAGATATATTTTGGCAAGCAATCCAAAAAATATCAACAAAAATATTGAAACCCTAGGCATTTACAAAGATAAGAACAGTGAATTAATGATCCGACCGTTAGATTTATTTAAATATCTACGAAAAGTGTTATGACCAAGTTTTAGTATAATAGGATATATTTCGACATGCAATCTAACAAATGTCTACAAAAAGACCGAAAACCTAGGGCATTTACGAAGATAGGAACTTTCAATTAATGAACCGACCACTAGATTTGTTTAAATTACTACAAAAAGTGTTATGACCAAGTTTGCATTTAATCGGATATATTTTGGCCTGCAATCCAACAAATGCCTACAAAAAGAACGAAAATCTAAGGTATTTACAAATATAGGAACATTCAATTAATAATCCGACCGTTAGATTTGTTTAAATGGATAATAAAAGTATTATGAACTTGTTTGAAGATAATCAGATATATTTTGGCATGCAATCCAACAAATATAAACATAAATACCGAAAATTTAAGGCATTTACAGAGATATGCACTTTTAATTAAAGATCCGACCATTAGATTTGTTTAAATTGATAATAAAAGTGTTATTACCATGTTTGAAGATAATCGGATATATTTTGGCATGCAATCCAACAAATGTAAAAGACCGAAAACGAAGGCATTTACAAAGATAAACACTTTCAATTAATGATCCGATCGTTAGATTTGTTTAAATTATAACAAAAAGATTAATGACCAAATTTGAAGATAATCGGATATTTTTTGCATGCAATACAACAAATATCAACAAAAATACCGAAAACCAAGGGCATTCACAAAGATAGGCACTTTCAATTATTGATCCGACCGTTAGATTTGTTTAAATTGATAATAAAAGTGTTAATTCCAAGTTTGAAGATAATAGGATATATTTTGGCATGCAATCCAACAAATGACTACAAAAAGTCCGAGAACTTAGGGCATTTACAAAGGTAGGAACTTTCAATTAATGAACCGATCACTAGATTTGTTTAAATTACTACGAAAAGTGTTATGACCAAGTTTTAATATAATCGAATATATTTTGGCATGCAATCCAACAAATGTCTGCAAAAAGACCGAAAACCTATGATATTTAGAAATATAGGAACTTTCAATTAATGATCCGACCGTTAGATTTGTTAAAATTAATAATAAAAGTATTATGACCAAGTCTAAAGATAATCATATATATTCTGGCATGCAATCCAACAAATATCTACAAAAATACCGAAAACATAAGGCATTTACAAAGATAGGAACTTTGGATTATTGATCCGACCGTTAGATTTTTTTAAATTTCTACGAAAAGTGTTATAACCAAATTTTAATATAATTGGATATATTTTGGCATGCAATCCTACAAGTGTCTACAAAAAGACCGAAAACCTAAGGCATTTACAAAGATAAACACTTTCAATTAATGATCCGACCGTTAGATTTGTTTAAATTATAACAAAAAGTGTAATGACCAAATTTGAAGATAATCGGATATATTTTGCATGCAATACAACAAATATCAATAAAAATACCGAAACCAAAGGCATTCACGAAGATAGGAACTTTCAATTATTGATCCGACAACTAGATTTATTTATTTTGATAATAAAAGTGTTATTACCAAGTTTGAAGATAATAAGATATATTTTGGCATGAAATCCAACAAATATCTATAAAAAGACCGAAAACATATGGCGTTTACAAAGATAAGAACTTTCAATTAATGAACCGACCACTAGATTTGTTTAAATTACAACGAAAAGTGTTATGACCAAATTTTAATATAATCGGATATATTTTGGCATGCAATCCAACAAATATCTACAAAAAGACCAAAAAGCTAAGGCATTCACAAAGATAGGCACATTCAACTAATGATCCGACCGTTAGATTTGTTTAAATTGATAATAAAAGTATTATGAACATGTTTGAAGATAACCAGATATATTTTGGCAAGCAATCCAACAAATATCAACAAAAATACCGAAACCCTAGGCATTTACAAAGATAGAAACATTGAATTAATGATCCGACCGTTAGATTTATTTAAATTTCTACGAAAAGTGTTATGACCAAGTTTTAGTATAATAAGATATATTTCGGCATGCAATCTAACAATTGTCTACAAAAAGACCGAAAACCTAGGGCATTTACAAAGATAGGAACTTTTAATTAATGAACCGACCACTAGATTTGTTTAAATTACTACGAAAAGTGTTATGACCAAGTTTGAATTTAATCGGATATATTTTGGCCTGCAATCCAACAAATGCCTACAAAAAGACCGAAAACCTAAGGTATTTACAAATATAGGAACTTTCAATTAATGATCCGACCGTTAGATTTGTTTAAATTTATAATAAAAGTATTATGAACATGTTTGAAGATAAGCAGATATATTTTGGCAAGCAATCCAACAAATATCAACAAAAATACCGAAACCCTAGGCATTTACAAAGATAGGAACATTGAATTAATGATCCGACCGTTAGATTTATTTAAATTTCTACGAAAAGTGTTATGACCAAGTTTTAGTATAATAGGATATATTTCGGCATGCAATCTAACAAATGTCTACAAAAAGACTGAAAACCTAGGGCATTTACAAAGATAGGAACTTTCAATTAATGAACCGACCACTAGATTTGTTTAAATTACTACGAAAAGTGTTATGACCAAGTTTGAATTTAATCGGTTATATTTTGGTCTGCAATCCAACAAATGCCTACAAAAAGACCGAAAACCTAAGGTATTTACAAATATAGGAACTTTCAATTAATGATCCGACCGTTAGATTTGTTTAAATTGATAATAAAAGTATTATGAACATGTTTGAAGATAATCAAATATATTTTGACAAGCAATCCAACAAATATCAACAAAAATACCGAAACCATAGGCATTTACAAAGATAAGTACAGTGAATTAATGATCCGACCGTTAGATTTATTTAAATTTCTATGAAAAGTGTTATGACCAAGTTTTAGTATAATAGGATATATTTCGACATGCAATCTAACAAATGTCTACAAAAAGACCGAAAACCTAGGGCATTTACAAAGATAGGAACTTTCAATTAATGAACCGACCACTAGATTTGTTTAAATTACTACGAAAAGTGTTATGACCAAGTTTGCATTTAATCGGATATATTTTGGCCTGCAATCCAACAAATGCCTACAAAAAGAACGAAAATCTAAGGTATTTACAAATATAGGAACATTCAATTAATGATCCGACCGATAGATTTGTTTAAATTGATAATAAAAGTATTATGAACATGTTTGAAGATAATCAGAGATATTTTGGCATGTAATCCAACAAATATAAACATAAATACCGAAAATTTAAGGCATTTACAGAGATAGGCACTTTTAATTAAAGATCCGACCATTAGATTTGTTTAAATTGATAATAAAAGTGTTATTACCATGTTTGAAGATAATCAGATATATTTTAGCATGCAATCCAACAAATGTAAAAGACCGAAAACCGAAGGCATTTACAAAGATAAACACTTTCAATTAATGATCCGACCGTTAGATTTGTTTAAATTATAACAAAAAGATTAATGACCAAATTTGAAGATAATCGGATATTTTTTGCATGCAATACAACAAATATCAACAAAAATACCGAAAACCAAGGGCATTCACAAAGATAGGCACTTTCAATTATTGATCCGACCGTTAGATTTGTTTAAATTGATAATAAAAGTGTTATTTCCAAGTTTGAAGATAATAGGATATATTTTGGCATGCAATCCAACAAATGACTACAAAAAGTCCGAGAACTTAGGGCATTTACAAAGGTAGGAACTTTCAATTAATGAACCGACCACTAGATTTGTTTAAATTACTATGAAAAGTGTTATGACCAAGTTTTAATATAATCGAATATATTTTGGCATGCAATCCAACAAATGTCTGCAAAAAGACCGAAAACCTATGATATTTAGAAATATAGGAACTTTCAATTAATGATCCGACCGTTAGATTTGTTTAAATTAATAATAAAAGTATTATGACCAAGTCTAAAATTAATCATATATATTCTGGCATGCAATCCAACAAATATTTACAAAAATACCGAAAACCTAAGGCATTTACAAAGATACGAACTTTGGATTATTGATCCGACCGTTAGATTTTTTTAAATTTCTACGAAAAGTGTTATTACCTAATTTTAATATAATCGGATATATTTTGGCATGCAATCCTACAAGTGTCTACAAAAAGACCGAAAACCTAAGGCATTTACAAAGATAAACACTTTCAATTAATGATCCGACCGTTAGATTTGTTTAAATTATAACAAAAAGTGTAATGACCAAATTTGAAGATAATCGGATATATTTTGCATGTAATACAACAAATATCAACAAAAATACCGAAAACCAAAGGCATTCACAAATATAAGCACTTTCAATTAATGATCCGGCCGTTAGATTTGTTTAAATTGATAATAAAAGTGTTATTACCATGTTTGAAGATAATAGGATATATTTTGGCATGCAATCCAACAAATGTCTACAAAAAGACCGAAACCTAGGGCATTTACAAAGATAGGAACTTTCAATTAATGAACCGACCACTAGATTTGTTTAAATTACAACAAAAAGTGTTATGACCAAGTTTTAATATAATCGAATATATTTTTGCATACAATCCAACAAATATCAACAAAAAGACCGAAAACCTAAAGGCATTTACAAAGATAGGAAATTTCAATTAATGATCTGACCATTAGATTTGTTTAAATTACTACAAAAAGTGTTATGGTCAAGTTTGAATTTAATCGGATATATTTTGGAATGCAATCCAACAAATGTCTACAAAAAGACCGAAAACATTTGACATTTACAAAGATAGGCACTTTCATTTAATGATACGACCGTTAGATTTGTTTAACTTGCTAAGAAAAGTGTTATCACCAAATTTGAAGATAATCAGATATATTTTTGCATGCAATCCAACAAATATCAACAAAAATACCGCAAAACCTAAGACATTTTCAACGACAGGCACTTTTAATTAAGGGTCCGACCGTTAGATTTGTTTAAATTTCTAATAAAAGTGTTATGACCAAATTTGAAGTTATTCGGATATATTTTGGCATGAAATCCAACAAATATGTACAAAAAGAACGAAAACATAAGATATTCACAACGATAGGAACTTTCAATTAATGATCCGACCATAAGATTTGTTAAAATTACTACAAAAAGTGTAATGACCAAGTTTGAAGTCAATCGGATATATTTTTGTATGCAATCCAACAAATGTCTACAAAAAGACCGAAAAACTAAAACATTTACCAAGATTGGTAGTTTCAAATAACGATTCGACCGTTAGATTTCTTAAAATTGATAATAAAAGTGTTATGACCTTGTTTGAAGATAAAAGGATATATTTTGGCATGCAATCCAACAAATATATACAAAAATACCGAAAACCTAATGCATGTACAAAGATAGAAACTTTGAATTAATGATCCGACCATTAGATTTGTTTTAATTACTAGGAAAAGTTCTATGACCAAATTTGAAGATAATCAGATATATTTTGGCATCCAATCCAACAAATATAAACAAAAATACCGAAAATCTAAGTCATTTACAAAGATAGGCACTTTTAATTAATGATCCGACCGTTAGATTGTTTTAAATTGCGAAGAAAAGGGCTATAAGAAAATTTGAAGACGATAGGATATATTATGGCATGCAATCCAACAAATATCAACAAAAATACCGAAAACCTAAGGCATTTACAAAGATAGGAACTTTCAATTGATGATCCGACCATTACATTTGTTGAAATTGTTAGTAAAAGTGTTATGACCAAGTTTAATATAATCGGATATATTTTGGCATGCAATCCAACAAATGTCTGCAAAAAATCGAAAACCTAAGGCATTTACAAAGATAGCCAATTTCAAATAATGATCCGACCGTTAGATTTATTCAAATTGCTAAGATAAGTTATATGCCCAAGTCTGAATACAATCGGATATATTTTGGTATGCAATCCACCAAATGTCTACAAAAAGACCGAAAACCTAAGGCATTTACAAATATAGTCACTTTAAATTAATGATCCGACCGTTAGATTTTGTTTAAACTACTATAAAAAGTGTTATGATCATGTTTGAAGTTAATCGGATATATTTCTGCGTGCAATCCGACAAATGTTTTCAAAATGACCGAAACCTAAGGCATTTACAAAGATAAGCAGTTTAAATTAGTGATCGGACCGTTAGATTTGTTCAAATTGCTTTGAAAAGACCAATGACCAAATTTGAAGATAATCGAATATATTTTGCATGCAATCTAAGAAATATAAACAAAAATACCGAAAACCTAAGGCATTTACAAAGATAGGCATTTTCAACGACAGGCACTTTCAATTAAAGATCCGACCGTTAGATTTGTTTAAATTGCTAATAAAAGTGTTATGACCAAATTTGAAGTTAATCGGATATATTTTTGCAAACAATCCAACAAATGTCTACAAAAAGACCGAAAACCTAAAACATTTACAAAGATTGGCAGTTTTAATTAACGATTCGACCGTTAGATTTCTTAAAATTGATAATAAAAGTGTTATGACAATGTTTGAAGATAATAGGATATATTTTGGCATGCAATCCAACAAATATATAAAAAAAATATTGAAAACCTAATGCATTTACAAAGATAGGAAGTTTGAATTAATAATCCGACCGTTAGATTTGTTTAAATTGCTAGGAAAAGTTCTATGACCAAATTTGAAGATAATCATATATATTTTGGCATGCAATCCAATAAATATAAACAAAAATACCGAAAATCTAAGGCATTTACAAAGACAGGGACTTTTAATTAATGATCCGACCGTTAGATTGTTTTAAATTGCTAAGAAAAGGGCTATAAGCAAATTTGAAGACGATAGGATATATTTTGGCATGCAATCCAACAAATATCAACAAAAATACCGAAAACCTAAAGCATTTACAAAGATAGGAACTTTCAATTAATGATCCTACCGTTAGATTTGTTGAAATTGCTACAAAAAGTGTAATGTCCAAGTTTGAATATAATCGGATATATTTTGGCATGCAATCCACCAAATGTATACAAAAAGACCGAAAACCTAAGGCATTTACAAAGATAGGCACTTTCAATTAATGATCCGACCGTTAGATTTGTTTAAATTTCTAGGAAAAGTGTTATGCCCAAGTTTGAAGATAATCGGATATATTTTGGCTTGACATTCAACAAATGTCTACTAAAAGATCAAAAACCTAAGGCAGTTACAAAGATAGGCACTTTCAATTAATGATCTGACCGTTAAATATGTTTAAATTGCTAGGAAAAGAGATATGAAAAAATTTGAAGATCATCGGATATATTTTGCATGCAATCCAACAAATGACTACAAAAAGACCGAAAACATAAAGCATTTACAAAGATAGACACTTTCAATTAATGATCCGCCCGTTAGATTTTTTAAATTGCTAATAAAAGTGTTATGCCCAAGTTTGAATATAATCGGATATATTTTGGCAAGCAATCCAACAAAATGTCTACAAAAAGACCGAAAATCTAAGGCATTTACAAAGATATGCAGTTTCAATTAATGATCCGACCGTTAGATTTTTTAAATTGATAAGAAAGGTGTAACGACAAAATTTGAAGAAAATCGGATATATTTTGCATATAATACAACAAATATTAACAAAAATACCGAAAACCTCTGCATTTACAAAGATAGGAATTTTCAATTAATGATCTGACCATTAGATTTGTTTAAATTTCTACAAAAAGTGTTATGACCAGGTTTGAATATAATCGGAAATATTTTCGCATGCAATCCGACCGTTAGATTTGTTTAAATTACTAGGAAAAGTTCAATGACCAAATTGGAATATAATTAGATATATTTTGGCATCCAATCCAACAAATATAAACAAAAATACCAAAAATCTAAGGCATTTACAAAGATAGGCACTTTTAATTAATGATCCGACCGTTAGATTGTTTTAAATTGCTAAGAAAAGGGCTATAAGCAAATTTGAAGACGATAGGATATCTTTTGGCGTGCCATCCAACAAATATCAACAAAAATACCGAAAACCTAAGACATTTGCAAAGATTGTAACTTTCAATTGATGATCCGACCATTAGATTTTTTTAAATTGTTATGAAAAGTGTTATGACCAAGTTTAATATAATCGGATATATTTTGGCATGCAATCCAACAAATGTCTGCAAAAAAACCGAAAACCTAAGGCATTTACAAAGATAGACACTTTCAAATAATGATCCGACCGTTAGATTTGTTCAAATTGCTAAGATATGTGATATGCCCAAGTTTGAAAACAATCGGATATATTTTAGTATGCAATCCACCAAATGTCTACAAAAAGACCGAAAACATAAGGCATTTACAAATATAGTCACTTTAAATTAATGATCCGACCGTTAGATTTGTTTAAACTACTATAAAAAGTGTTATGACCAGGTTTGAAGTTAATCGGATATATATCTGCATGCAATCCGACAAATGTTTTCAAAATGACCGAAAACCTAAGGCATTTACAAAGATAGGCTGTTTAAATTAATGATCGGACCGTTAGATTTGTTTGAATTGCTATGAAAAGACCAATGACCAAATTTGAAGTTAATCGGATATATTTTGCATGCAATCTAACAAATATAAACAAAAATACCGAAAACCTAAGGTATTTACAAATATAGGCACTTTCAATTAATGATCTGACCGTTAGATTTCTTTAAATTTTATAATAAACGTGTTATGAGCAAGTTTGAATATAATTGGATATATTTTGGCATGCAATCCCACGAATGTCTACAAAAAAACCGAAAACCTAAGGCATTTACAAAGATAGGCACTTTCAACTAATGATCCAACCGTTAGATTTGTTTAAATTTCTAGGAAAAGTGTTATGCCCAAGTTTGAAGTTAATCGGATATATTTTGGCTTGAAATCCATCAAATGTCTAGAAAAAGACCGAAAACCCAAAGAATTTACAAAGATAGGCACTTTCAATTAATTATCTGACCGTTAGATATGTTTAAATTGCCAGGAAAAGAGCTATGACCAAATTTGAAGATAATCGGATATATTTTGCATGCAATCCAACAAATGACTACAAAAAGACCGAAAACCTAAAGCATTTACAAAGACAGGCACTTTCAATTAATGATCCGACCGTTAGATTTTTTAAATTGCTAGGAAAAGTGTTATGCCCAAGATTGAATATAATCGGATATATTTTGGCATTCAATCCAACAAAATGTCTACAAAAAGATCGAAAACCAAAGGCATTTACAAAGATAGGCAGTATCAATTAATGATCCGACCGTTAGATTTTTTAAATTGATAAGAAAAGTGTAATGACAAAATTTGAATAAAATCGGATATATTTTGCATGCAATACATCAAATATCAACAAAAATACCGAAAACCTAAGAACTTACAAAGATAGGAACTTTCAGTTAATGATTTGACCATTAGATTTGTTTAAATTACTACAAAAAGTGTTATGACCAAGTTTGAATATTATCGGAAATAATTTGGCATGCAATTCAACAAATGTCTACAAAAAGACCGAAAACCTATGGCATTTACAAAGATAGGCACTTGCAATTATTGATCCGACCGTTAAATTTGTTTAAACTACTATAAAAAGTGTTATGACCTGGTTTGAAGTTAATCGGATATATTTCTGCATGCAATCCGACAAATTTTTTCAAAATGACCGAAAACCTAAGGCATTTACAAAGATAGGCAGTTTAAATTAATGATCGGACCGTTAGATTTGTTTAAATTGCTATGAAAAGACCAATGACCAAATTTGAAGATAATCGGATATATTTTGCATGCAATCTAACAAATATAAACAAAAATACCGAAAACCTAAGGTATTTACAAAGATAGGCACTTTCAATGAATGATCCGACCGTTAGATTTCTTTAAATTTATAATAAATGTGTTATGACCAAGTTTGAATATAATTGGATATATTTTGGCATGCAATCCAACAAATATCAACAAAAATACCGAAATCCTAAGACATTTTAAACGACAGGCACTTTCAATTAAAGATCCGACCGTTAGATTTGTTTAAATTACTAATAAAAGTGTTATGACCAAATTTGAAGTTAATCGGATATATTTTTACATGCAATCAAACAAATGTCTACAAAAAGACCGAAAACCTAAGACATTTACAAAGATAGGCACTTTCAATTAATGATCCGACCGTTAGATTTATTTAAATTTTTAGGAAATGTGTTATGACCAAGTTTGAATATAATTGGATTTATTTTGGCTTGCAATCCAACAAATGTCTACAAAAAGACCGAAAACCTAAAGCATTTACAAAGATAGGAACTTTCAATTAATAATCCAAGCGTTAGATTTGTTTAAATTATTTAAAAAAGTGTTATGACCCCGATTGAAGTTAATCGGATATATTTTGGCATGCAATCCAACAAATGTCTACAAAAAGACCGAAAACCTAAGGCATTTCCAAAGATAGGCACTTTCAATTAATGATCTGACCATTTGATTTCTTTAAATTGCTAGGAAAAGAGTAATGACCAAATTTGAAGATTAACGGATATATTTTGGCCTGCAATCCAACAAATGACTACAAAAAGACCGAAAACCTAAGGTATTTACAAAGATAGCAACTTTCGTTTATTGATCCGAACATTAGATTTGTTTAAAATGCTACCAAAAGTGTAATGCCCAAGTTTGAATATAATCGGATATATTTTGGCATGCAATCCACCAAATGTCTATAAAAAGACCAAAAACCTAAGGCATTTACAAAGATAGGCACTTTCAATTAATGATCCGACTGTTAGATTTATTTAAATTTCTAGGAAAAGTGTTATGCCGAAGTTTGAATATAATCGGATATATTTTTGCATGAAATCCGACAAATGTCTAGAAAAAGACCGAAACCCCAAAGCATTTACAAAGTTAGGCACTTTCAATTAATGATCTGATCGTTAGATATGTTTGAATTGCTAGGAAAAGAGCTATGACCAAATTTGAAGATAATCAGATATATTTTGGCACTCAATCCGACAAATCACTACAAAAAGACCGAAAACCAAAGGCATTTACAAAGATAGGCAGTTTCAATTAATGATCCGACCGATAGATTTGTTTAAATTGATAATAAAAGTGTTATTACCAAGTTTGAAGATAATAGGATATATTTTGGCATGCAATCCAACAAATGTCTACAAAAAGACCGAAAACCTAGGGCATTTACAAAGATAGGAACTTTCAATTAATGAACCGACCACTAGATTTGTTTAAATTACAACTAAAAGTGTTATGCCCAAGTTTTAATATAATCAAATTTATTTTGGCATACAATCCAACAAATATCAACAAAAAGACCGAAAACCTAAAGGAATTTACAAAGATAGGAACTTTCAATTAATGATCTGACCATTTGATTTGTTTAAATTACTACAAAAAGTGTTATGGCCAAGTTTGAATTTAATCGAATATATTTTGGAATGCAATCCAACAAATGTCTACAAAAAGACCGAAAACCTTTGACATTTACAAAGATAGGCACTTTCAGTTATTGATCCGAACGTTAGATTTGTTTAAATTGCTAATAAAAGTGTTATGACCAAATTTGAAGATAATCGGATATAATTTGGCATTCAATCCAGAAAATATCATCAAAAATACCGAAAACCTAAGACATTTTCAACGACAGGCACTTTCAATTAAAGATCCGACCGTTAGATTTGTTTAAATTGATGATCCGACCATTAAATTTGTTTAAATTTGCTTGGAAAAGGGTTATGACCAAGTTCTAATATAATCGGATATATTTTGGCAAGCAATCCAACAAATGTCTACAAATAGTCAAAAAACAAAAGTCATATACAAAGATAAGAACTTTCAATTAATGATCTGACCATTAGATTTGTTAAAATTGTTAAGAGAAGTGTTATGACCAAGTTTTAATATAATCGGATATATTTTGGCATGTAATCCAACAAATGTCTACAAATATACCGAAAAACTTAGACATTTACAAAGATAGGCACTTTCAATTACTGATCCGACCGTTAGATTTGTTTAAATTTCTAAAAAAAGTGTTATGACCAAATTTGAAGATAATCGGATATATTTTTGCATGCAATCCAACAAATATCAACAAATATACCGAAAACAAAAGGCATTTACAAAGATAAGAACTTTCAAATAATGATCCGACCATTAGATTAGTTTAAATTGCAAAGAAAAGTGTTATGACCAAGTTTGAAGATAATAGGATATATTTTGGCATGCAATCTAACAAATGTTTACAAAAATACCGAAAACCTAGGGCATTTACAAAGATAGGAACTTTCAATTAATTATCCGACCGTTAGATTTGTTTAAATTGCTAAGAAATGTGTTATGACCCAATTTGAAGATAATCAGATATATTTTTGCATTAAATCCAACAAAATCAACAAAAATACCGAAAACCTAAGACATTTTCAACGACATGCACATTCACTTAAGGATCCGACCATTAGATTTGTTTAAATTGCTAATAAAAGTGTTATGACCAAATTTGAAGTTAATCGGATATATATTTTTGCATGCAATCCAACAAATGTGTACAAAAAGAATGAAAACCTAAGATATTCACAAATATTGGAACTTTTAATTAATGATCCGACCGTAAAATTTGTTTAAATTACTACAAAAACAGTTATGACCAATTTTAAAGTTAATCGGATTTATTTTTGCATGCAATCCAACAAATGTCTACAAAAAGACCGAAAATCTAAAACATTTCCAAAGATTGGCAGTTTCAATTAACGATTCGACCGTTAGATTTATTAAAATTGATAATAAATGTGTTATGACATAGTTTGAAGATAATAGGATATATTTTGGCATGCAATCCAACAAATATATACAAAAATTCTGAAAACCTAATGCATTTACAAAGATAGGAACTTTGAATTAATGATCCGACCGTTAGATTTGTTTAAATTACAAGGAAAATTTCTATGACCAAATTTGAAGATAATCAGATATATTTTGGCATGCAATCCAACAAATATAAACAAAAATACCAAAAATCTAAGACATTTATAAAGATAGGAACTTTTAAGTAATGATCCGACCGTTAGATTATTTTAGATTGTTAAGAAAAGGGCTATAAGCAAATTTGAAGACGATATGATATATTTTGGCATGCAATCCAACAAATATCAACAAAAATACCGAAAACCTAAGACATTTATAAAGATAGGAACTTTCAATTAATGATCCGACTATTAGATTTGTTTAAATTGTTTGGAAATGTGTTATGACCAAGTTTAATATAATCGGATATATTTTGGCATGCAATCTAGCAAATGTCTCAGTAAAAACCGAAAACCTAGGGCATTTACAAATATAGTCACTTTAAATTAATGATCCGACCGTTAGATTTGTTTAAACTTCTTTAAAAAGTGTTATGACCAGGTTTGAAGTTAATCGGATATATTTTTGCATGCAATTCAATAAATGTCTTCAAAAAGACCGAAAACCTAAGGCATTTAAAAAGATAGGCAGTTTAAATTAATGATCTGACCATTCGATTTGTTTAAATTACTATGAAAAGACCAATGACCGTATTTAAAGATAATCGGATATATTTTGCATGCAATCTAACAAATATAGACAAAAATACCGAAAACCTAAGGCATTTACAAAGATAGGCACTTTCAATTAATGATCCAATCGTTAGATTTCTTTAAATTTATAATAAAAGTGTGATGACCAAGTTTGAATATAATCGGACATATTTTCGCATGCAATCCACCAAATGTCTACAAAAAGACCTAAAACCTAAGTCATTTACAAAGATAGGCACTTTCAATTAATGATCCGACCGTTAGATTTCTTTAAATTTATAATAAAAGTGTTATGACCAAGTTTGAATATAATTGGATATATTTTGGCATGCAATCCCACAAATGTCTACAATAAAACCGAAAACCTAAGGCATTTACAATGATAGGCACTATCAATTAATGATCCGACCGTTAGATTTGTTCAAATTGCTAGGATAAGTGATATGCCCAATTTTGAATACAATCGGATATACTTTGGCTTGCAATCCACCAAATGTCTACAAAAAGACCTAAAACCTAAGACATTTACAAAGATAGGCACTTTCAATTAATGATCCGACCGTTAGATTTATTTAAATTTCTAGGAAATGTGTTACAACCATGTTTGAATATAATTGTATTTATTTTGGCTTGTAATCCAACAAATGTCTACAAAAAGACCGAAAACCTAAAGCATTTTCAAAGATAGGAACTTTCAATTAATGATCTGACCGTTAGATTTGTTTAAATTATTAAAAAAAGTGTTATTACCCTGATTGAAGTTAATCGGATATATTTTGGCATGCAATCCAACAAATGTCTACAAAAAGACCGAAAACCTAAGGCATTTCCAAAGATAGGCACTTTCAATTAAAGATCTGACCGTTAGAATTCTTGAAATTTCTAGGAAAAGAGTAATGACCAAATTTGAAGATTATCGGATATATTTTGGCCTGCAATCCAACAAATGACTACAAAAAGACCGAAAACCAAAGGCATTTACAAAGATAAGAACTTTCAATTAATGATCCTACCGTTAAATTTGTTTTACATTCTAGGAAAAGTGTTATGCCAAGTTTGAAGATAATCGGATATATTTTGGCTTGAAATCCAACAAATGTCTAGAAAAAGACCGAAACCCAAAGCATTTACAAAGATAGGCACTTTCATTTAAAGATCTGACTGTTAGATATGTTAAATTGCTAGGAAAAGAGCTATGAGTAAATTTGAAGATAATCGGATATATTTTGGCATGCAATCCAACAAATGACTACAAAAAGACCGAAAACCTTTGACATTTACAAAGATAGGCACTTTCAATTAATGATCCGGCCGTTAGATTTTTTAAATTGCTAAGAAAAGTGTTATGCCCAAGTTTGAATATAATCGGATATATGTTGGCATGCAATCCAACAAAATGTCTACAAAAAGACCGAAAACTTATGGCATTTACAAAGATAGGCAGTTTCAATTAATAATCCGACCGTTAGATTTGTTTAAATTATTAGGAAAAGTTCTATGACCAAATTTGAAGATAATCAAATATATTTTGGCATGCAATCCAACAAATATAAACTAAAATACCGAAAATATAAAGCATTTACAAAGATAGACACTTTTAATTAATGATCCGACCGTTAGATTGTTTAGTTTGAATATAATCAGATATATTTTAGCTTGAAATACAACAAATGTCTAGAAAAGGACCGAAAACCCAAAGCATTTACAAAGATAGACACTTTCAATTAATGATCTGACTGTTAGATATGTTTAAATTGCTAGGAAAAGTGCTATGACCAAATTTGAAGATAATCAGATATATTTTGGCATGTAATCCAACAAATATCAACAAAAAGACTGAAAACCTAAAGGCATTTACAAATATAGGAACTTTCAATTAATCATCTGACCATTAGATTTGTTTAAATTACTACAAAAAGTGTTATGACCAAGTTTGAATTTAATCGGATATATTTTGGCATGCAATCCAACAAATATAAACAAAAATACCGAAAATTTAAGGCATTTACAAAGATAGGCACATTCAATTATTGATCCGAACGTTAAATTTGTTTAAATTGCTAATAAAAGTGTATGACCAAATTTGAAGATAATCGGATATATTTTGGCATGCAATCCAACAAATATCAACAAAAATATCGAAAATCTAAGGCATTTACAAAGATAGGAACTTTCAATTGATGATCCGACCATTAGACTTGTTTAAATTGTTAGGAAAAGTGATATGTCTAAGTTCTAATATAATCGGATATATTTTGGCATGCAATCCAACAAACGTCTACAAAAAGACCGAAAACCTAAGACATTTACAAAGATAAGAACTTTCAATTAATGATCTGACCTTTAGATTTGAAAAAATTGCTAAGATAAGTGTTATGACCAAGTTTTAATATAATCGGATATATTTTGGCATGCAATCCAACAAATGTCTACAAATATACCGAAAACCTAAAACATTTACAAAGTTAGGCACTTTCAAATTCTGATCCGACCGTTAGATTTATTTAAATTTCTAGGAAATGTGTTACGACCATATTTGAATATAATTGTATT
Organism: Voacanga thouarsii; assembly: GCA_026120185.1. NCBI lineage: Eukaryota > Viridiplantae > Streptophyta > Magnoliopsida > Gentianales > Apocynaceae > Voacanga > Voacanga thouarsii. The sequence goes on along the minus strand of JANUWF010003402.1, from coordinate 5,556 downwards.
TATTTTGGCTTGCAATCCAACAAATGTCTACAAAAAGACCGAAAACCTAAAGTATTTACAAAGATAGGAACTTTCAATTAATGATCCGACCGTTAGATTTGTTTAAATTATTAAAAAAAGTGTTATGACCCTGATTGAAGTTAATCGGATATATTTTGGCATGCAATCCAACAAATGTTTACAAAAAGACCGAAAACCTAAGGCATTTCCAAAGATAGGCTCTTTCAATTAAAGATCTGACCGTTAGATTTCTTGAAATTTCTAGGAAAAGAGTAATGACCAAATTTGAAGATTATCGGATATATTTTGGCCTGCAATCCAACAAATGACTACAAAACGACCGAAAACCAAAGGCATTTACAAAGATAAGAACTTTCAATTAATGATCCTACCGTTAGATTTGTTGAAATTGCTACAAAATGTGTAATGCCCAAGTTTGAATATAATCGGATATATTTTGGCATGCAATCCACCAAATGTCTACAAAAAGACCGAAAACCTAAGGCATTTACAAAGATAGACACTTTCAATTAATGATCCGACCGTTAAATTTATTTTACATTCTAGGAAAAGTGTTATGCCCATGTATGAAGATAATCGGATATATTTTGGCTTAAAATCCAACAAATGTCTAGAAAAAGACCGAAACGCAAAGCATTTACAAAGATAGGCACTTGCAATTAAAGATCTGATTGTTAGATATGTTTAAATTGCTAGGAAAAGAGCTATGACCAAATTTGAAGATAATCGGATATATTTTGGCATGCAATCCAACAAATGACTACAAAAAGACCGAAAATCTAAAACATTTACAAAGATAGGCACTTTCAATTAATAATCCGGCCGTTAGATTTTTAAATTGCTAAGAAAAAAGTGTTATGCCCAAGTTGGATTATAATCGGATATATTTTGGCATGCAATCCAACAAAATGTCTACAAAAAGACCGAAAACCTATGTCATTTACAAAGATAGGCAGTTTCAATTAATAATCCGACCGTTAGATTTTTTAAATTGCTAAGAAAAGTGTAATGACAAAATTTGAAGAAAATTGGATATATTTTGCATGCAATACAACAAATATCAACAAAAATACCGAAAACCTAAGGCATTTACAAAGATAGGAAGTTTCAATTAATGATCTGACCATTAGATTTGTTTAAATTACTTCAAAAAGTGTTATGGCCGAGTTTGAATATAATCGGAAATATTTTGGCACGCAATCAAAAAAATGTCAACAAATAGACCGAAAACTTATGGCATTTACAAAGATAGGCACTTTCAATTAATGATCCGACCGTTAGATTTGTTTAACTTGCTAGGAAAAGTGTTATGACCGAATTTGAAGATAATCAGATATATTTTTGCATGTAATCCAACAAATATCAACAAAAATACCGAAAACCTATGACATTTTCAACGACAGGCACATTCAATTAAGGATCCGACCGTTAGATTTGTTTAAATTGCTAATAAAAGTGTTATGACCAAATTTGAAGTTAATCGGATATATTTTGGCATGCAATCCAACAAACGTATACAAAAAGAATGAAAACCTAAGATTTTCACAAGGATAGGAACATTCAATTAATGATCCGACCGTAAGATTTGTTTAAATTACTACAAAAAGTGTTATGACCGAGTTTGAAGTTAATCGGATATATTTTTGCTAGCAATCCAACAAATGTCTACAAAAAGACCGAAAAACTAAAACTTTTACAAAGATCGTTAGATTTCTTAAAATTGATAATAAAAGTATTATGACAAAGTTTGAAGGTAATAGGATATATTTTGGCATGCAATCCAACAAATATATACAAAAATTCTGAAAACCTAATGCATTTACAAAGATAGAAAATTTGAATTAATGATCCGACCGTTTGAATTGTTTAAATTACTTGGAAAAGTTCTATGACCAAATTTGAAGATAATCAGATATATTTTGGCATGCAATCCAACAAATATAAACTAAAATACCGAAAATCTAAGGCATTTACAAAGATAGGCACTTTTAATTAATGATCCGACCTTTAGATTGTTTAGTTTGAATATAATCGGATATATTTTAGCTTGAAATACTACAAATGTCTAGAAAAAGACCGAAAACCAAAAGCATTTACAAAGATAGACACTTTCAATGAATGATCTGACTGTTAGATATGTTTAAATTGCTAGCAAAAGAGCTATGACTAAATTTGAAGATAATCGGATATATTTTAGCATGCAATCCAACAAATATCAACAAAAAGACCGAAAACCTAAAGGCACTTACAAATATAGGAACTTTCAATTAATCATCTGACCATTAGATTTGTTTAAATTACTACAAAAAGTGTTATGACCAAGTTTGAATTTAATCGGATATATTTTGGAATGCAATCCAACAAATGTCTACAAAAATACCGAAAATTTAAGGCATTTACAAAGATAGGCCCTTTCAATTATTGATCCGAACGTTAAATTTGTTTAAATTGCTAATAAAAGTGTATGACGAAATTTGAAGATAATTGGATATATTTTGACATGCAATCCAACAAATATCAACAAAAATATCGAAAACCTAAGGCATTTACAAAGATAGGAACTTTCAATTGATGATCCGACCATTAGATTTGTTTAAATTGTTAGGAAAAGTGTTATGACTAAGTTCTAATATAATCGGATATATTTTGGCATGCAATCCAACAAATGTCTACAAAAAGACCGAAAACCTACGGCATTTACAAAGATAAGAACTTTCAATTAATGATCTGACCTTTAGATTTGTTAAAATTGCTAAGAGAAGTGTTATGACCAAGTTTTAATATAATCAGATATATTTTGGCATGCAATCCAACAAATGTCTACAAATATACCGAAAACCTAAAACATTTACAAAGATAGGCACTTTCAATTACTGATCCGACTGTTAGATTTGTTTAAATTTCTAAAATAAGTGTTATGACCAAATTTGAAGATAATTGGATATATTTTTGCATGCAATCCAACAAATATCAACAAATATACCGAAAACCAAATGCATTTACAAAGATAAGAACTTTCAAATAATGATCCGACCATTAGATTAGTTTAAATTGCAAAGAAAAGTGCTATGACCAAGTTTGAAGATAATAGGATATATTTTGGCATGCAATCTAACAAATGTTTACAAAAAGACCGAAAACTAATGCATATACAAAGATAGGAAATTTCAATTAATGATCCGACCTTTAGATTTGTTTAAATTGCTAGGAAATGTGTTATGACCAAATTTGAAGATAATCAGATATATTTTTGCATTAAATCCAACAAATATCAACAAGAATACCGAAAACCTAAGACATTTTCATCGACAGACACATTCAATTAAGGATCAGACCGTTAGATTTGTTTAAATTGCTAATAAAAGTGTTATGACCAAATTTGAAGTTAATCGGATATATTTTGGCAAGCAATCCAACAAATGTGTACAAAAAGAATGAAAACCTAAGATATTCACAAATATTGGAACTTTCAATTAATGATCCGACCGTAAAATTTGTTTAAAATACTACAAAAACTGTTATGACCAAATTTGAAGTTAATCGGATATATTTTTGCATGCAATCCAACAAATGTCTACAAAAAGACCGAAAACCTAAAACATTTACAAAGATTGGCAGTTTCAATTAACGATTCGACCGTTAGATTTCCTAAAATTGATAATAAAAGTGTTATGACAATGTTTGAAGATAATAGGATATATTTTGGCATGCAATCCAACAAATATATAAAAAAATACCGAAAACCTAATGCATTTACAAAGATAGGAACTTTGAATTAATGATCCGACCGTTAGATTTGTTTAAATTACTAGGAAAAGTTCTATGACCAAATTTGAAGATAATCAGATATATTTTGGCATGCAATCCAATAAATATAAACAAAAATACCGAAAATCTAAGGCATTTACAATGATAGGCACTTTTAATTAATGATCCAACCGTTAGATTGTTTTAAATTGCTAAGAAAAGGCCTATAAGCAAATTTGAAGACGATAGGATATATTTTGGCTTGCAATCCAACAAATATCAACAAAAATACCGAAAACCTAAGGCATTTACAAAGATAGGAACATTCAATTAATGATCCGACCATTAGATTTGTTTAAATTGTTAGGAAAAGTGTTATGGCCAATTTTAATATAATCGGATATATTTTGGCATGCAATCCAACAAATGTCTGTAGAAAAACTAAAAACCTAAGGCATTTACAAAGATAGGCACTTTCAATTAATGATCCGACCGGTAGATTTGTTCAAATTGCTAAGATAAGTGATATGCCCAAGTTTGAATACAATCGGATATATTTTGGAATGCAATCCACCAAATGTCTACAAAAAGACCGAAAATCTAAGGTATTTAGAAATATAGTCACTTTAAATTAATGATCCGACCGTTAGATTTGTTTAAAATACTATAAAAAGTGTTATGACCAGGTTTGAAGTTAATCGAATATATTTTTGCATGCAACCAACAAATGTCTTCAAAAAGACCAAAAACCTAAGGCATTTACAAAGATAGGCAGTTTAAATTTATGATCTGACCGTTAGATTTGTTTAAATTGCTATGAAAAGACCAATGACCATATTTGAAGATAATAGGATATATTTTGGCATGCAATCCAACAAATATATACAGAAATACCGAACACCTAATAAATTTACAAAGATAGGAACTTTGAATTAATGATCCGACCGTTACATTTGTTTAAATTACTAGGAAATGTTCTATGACCAAATTTGAAGATAATCAGATATATTTTGGCATGCAATCCAACAAATATAAACAAAAATACCGAAAATTTAAGGCATTTACAAAGATAGGCACTTTCAATTAATGATCCGACCATTAGATTTGTTTAAATTGATAATAAAAGTGTTATTCCCATGTTTGAAGATAATCGGATATATTTTGGTATGCAATTCAACAAATGTCTACAAAAAGACCGAAAACCGAAGGCATTTACAAAGATAAACACTTTCAATTAATGATCCGACCGTTAGATTTTTTTAAAATATAACAAAAAGTGTAATGACCAAATTTGAAAATAATCAGATATATTTTGCATGTAATACAAAAAATATCAACAAAAATATCGGAAACCAAAGGCATTCACAAAGAAAAGCACTTTCAATTAATGGTCCGACCGTTAGATTTGTTTAAATTGATAATAAAAGTGTTATTACCATGTTTGAAGATAATAAGATATATTTTGGCTTGCAATCCAACAATGTCTACAAAAACACTGAAAACTTAGGGCATTTACAAAGATAGGAACTTTCAGTTAATGAACCGACAACTAGATTTGTTTAAATTACTACGAAAAGTGTTATGACCAAGTTTTAATATAATCGAACATATTTTGGCATGCAATCCAACAAATATCTACAAAAAGACCGAAAACGTAAGGTATTTACAAATATAGGAATTTTCAATTAATGATCCGACCGTTAGATTTATTTAAATTGATAATAAAAGTATTATGACCAAGTTTGAAGATAATCATATATATTTAGCATGCAATCCAACAAATATTAA
>JANUWF010003401.1:275433-426976 GCA_026120185.1 Voacanga thouarsii | reverse complement strand
TGGCGCCGACAGAGTTGAAAGAGTTGAAAGAACAACTAGAGGAGCTCGTTGGCCAAGGCTATATTAGACTGAGCACGTCGCCCTGGGAAGCGTCCGTGCTATTTGTGAAAAGAAGAAGGACGGGACCTTCGGTGCTATGCATCGACTACCAAGGGCTAAACAATTTAACGATTAAGAACAAGTACCTCTTCCGTTGATTGATGAACTATTCGATCAGCTACAAGTATCCAGTTGCTATTCCAAGTTGGATGCGAGACAAGGATATTACTAAGTGCGGATAAGGAGGAAGATATCCCTAAAGCGCCTTAAACAATCCGATATGGGCATTATGAGTTCGTAGTAATGCCGTTCGGGGTGACTAACGCTCACACAGTATTCATGGACCCGATGCACCGAGTATTCCGGCCTTACCTTGACAAATTTGTAGTAGTATTCATCGACGATATTTTAATCTACTCCAAGAGTTCGGAGGGAACATGCGGAGCATCCGAGGCTCGTGTTGGAAAAATTAAGGGAGCACAATCGTACGCGAAGTTCGAAGCCAGAGTGCGAATTCGGTTGACAGTGTGGCATTCCTTGGTCATGTGGTGACCAAGGAGGAATTAAGGTAGATCCGGCCAAGGTGGAAGCGGTATTGGACTCGGAAGCAGCCGAAGAATATTACGAGATCCCGGAGTTTCTTGGGTTTGGCGGGATACTATCGGGGTTTATCAAGGGATTCTCGACACTCGCATCGCCAATGACCCGTTTGTTGAGAAAGGATGTCTGTTTGTGTGGAGCAGAAATGCGAAAATGCTTCCAAGAGCAAAGAAGAGAGTCGATGGACGGCACGGTATTGAGTCTACCGAGAGGAAGGCAAATCTTACGCAGCCGTACACCGATGCTTCGAAAGAAGGACCGGGAGCGGTGTTGATGCAAGACCGGAAAGTGATTGCCTATGCATCACGGAAGTTATGACCGCATGAAGTGAACTACCCTACTCATGACTTGGAGCTGGCGGCTATAGAGTTCACCCTAAAGAAATGGCGACAGTACTTGTATGGAGCCGAGTACGAGGTGTTCACCGACCAAAAGAGCCTAAAGTATATCTTCACTCAAAAGGATTTGAACTCGAGGCAACGAAGGTGGATGGAATTCTTGGAAGAAAACCGTTGCTCGATCAACTACCATCCCGGGAAGGCTAACGTTGTAGGCAGACGCCCTAGCGTAAGAAGTTGGGATGGCTAGGCTAAAGGTGCAAGAAATGCAAGTGGTCCAGGACGTATTGGACAGAAGGATGGAAGTGTGAGACAAAGCGATTGCTATCAGTAACTTGAAGTTGGTGCCGGACTTGAATCGAGAAATAGTGGAAGCTCAGCGAAGCAACGCCAAGTTTCAAATTTTTAAGGATAAGGAGCTCAAGTGACCGACTAGAGAATTCCCGTCCGGACGAGGTAGGAGTTTTCCATTTCGTAGATCGATTATGTGTACCCTGGGGAGCAACAACTAAGGGTCAGAATTTTGGAAGAGGCACACAAGAGCAAGTACGCAATTCATCCGAGAGAGGTCAAGATGTACCAAGATTTGAAGAGAGCATACCGGTGGCCCTGAATGAAGCGAGATGTGGTCAAGTACGTATCGACCTGTCTCACCCGCCCGAGAAGTGAAAGCAGAGCATAAGAAGTCAGCGGAACTATTGCACCAGTGTACCGTGCCAAAATGGAAGTGGGAGGAGGTGACTATGGATTTCGTCACCTGGACTCCCTATGTCAAAGACTCGGAAGGACGCCATATGGGTAGTAGTGGATCGACCGACCAAGTCATCCACTTTATCCCGGTAAATGTAAGTGGACTCCATGGAGAAGTCAGCTCGTACATATGTTCGAGAAATAGTCCGACTCCATGGAGTACCTTCCAACGATAGTGTCGATCGAGACCCGAGGTTTACTTTCGCTTTGGGGGAAAGTTCCAGGAAGCAATGGGATCGAATTTGAAGTTCAAGCACGACGGCGCATCCGCGATCGATTGGGCTATCGAAAGGGTAATCCAAATATTAGAAGATATGTTGAGGGACCGTGTTCCGGATTTTGGGGACAAGTGGATAGAATGCGTGCCTTACACCGGAATTATCTTATAACAACAGCAATCGTGCCTCGATCGGGATGGCACCTTACGAGGCTTTGTATGGGCTCAAGTGTCAAGTACTCGTTGTATTGGAGTTGGGCGGAAGATGGACACGTGAGCAAAACCGGAGAGGTTTGTGTGCAAGAGATGTTGGATAAGGTGAAGCTAATCCGAGAAAGGTTAAAGGCGCTCGTAGCCGGCAAAAGAGTTATGCGGACAACCGGAGGAGGGAATTGGAATTTCAAGTTGAGGGACCGTGTGTTTCGAAGCTATCACCCAACCGGGGATTGTGAAGCATCCGAAGGGTGGAAAATTGAATCCGAGATATTTGGGGCCGTTTTTTATTAAGGAAAGAATCGGACCAGTAGCGTACCGGTTGGACCTCACCGGATGGGTTGACGGGTATCCATGACGTGTTCCATGTGTCACGATTGAAGAGGTATAATGCGGATCCCGGTCACGTGTTGAATGAGGAACCGTTAGTGCTGCAGCCGAACTTGAGCTACGTGGAAAAGCCTATTCGGATATTGGACCACAGTGTCAAAACCCTCCGGAATAAGCAGATACCAATGGTTAAGATTCAGTGGGAGCACCATGGCACGCGAGGATGCTACATGGGAATCGGAGGGATGGGTTAAGCGGAAGTATCCCGAGCTGAAATAGAGGTATGTTTGAATTTCTGGACGAAATTCTTCTAAGGAGGGGAGGATATGAAACCCCAGTCGAGACCAACCATAGAGTAAGGGGGTTGGGATGCATATCATGCTTTATTTCATGATTGAATATGTTTCATATGATTTCTATGTGCTTTGAATTTGATTTTTATTATCTTGAAGTCTTGTTAGTGAGTGATGTGTGAGAGGGGCAAAATGGTAATTTTTGCCCGAGGTGAAAATAAGGAGATAGCTTGTGGATTGAATAGGAAATAATTTTCCTAGTAGAAATAGCAACAAGAGTTGTTGTGGTTTAGTGGTTAGAGCCTTGGAATTAATTCTTGAGGTCTAAGGTTCAAAGTCCATCATAGAAGCTTTATCTTGAGTAAATTTTATTTTGCTTGGAAAATGATGGTTTTGGCCATGAGGGCCTGGATCAATGTGGTGATGATGTCCTAGGAGAGACATGTTAGGAGGATTCTCACTTCACTCTTTTGTTCTTCGCGAAATGCCAAAAGGGAATTCATTCTCCCTTGATCTTTAATTTTCCTTAATTTCCAACTCCTTAGTTTGATCGAGGTGTTCTATCCTTTACCATTCCAGAAAAATTCAGTAGAGGACTAAGGTCTTTTAGGATCAAAATGTTTTAGTAAAAGGCTTCTCATAGTTTGGAAAATGTAAGTGATTTGTGGGAAAATTCAAGAGGAAAATCACTCTTGAAAGCTTGCTGAAATTTTTCCTCAAACTTAGGTCATTTATCTTCATGAAATGAGCTGAAATTTTCCAGCTTGTTATGCCTTCAAAAGGTCGAAAATTCTAGCTCACATTCCCTCCCAAATGCTACCAGAGAAATGGTCTTTAGGATCAGTTGAAACCTGAAAGTTTCTTGCCCAAATTCGGATTGCACAAGCTAGAGTAAAACAGGAAAAATTCCTGTACGAAATTCAGCCTTGTGAGCTCCAAATCAAGCTGTTTTCTCCCAGATTTTGTGCAGCACCATAGCCATGTTTTTCCTCCATAAAGAAGGCTGGAAACCAGCCTTGAATACCCCTGAAATCCCCTTCAAACCTCGCTGCAAACCTGCTGGAAATGGCAGACGAAAATTCTGCCAGGAAAATTCTGTTCAGCGAAAATTCCTGTGCAGATTTTTGTCCAGCTCGTTTTCTCTTCTTCTTCCAACTGAAACACCAAGCTACTTCTGCAAAAACCTTCCTTAAACCTCCCCCAACAGAGCTCCATTGGGCCCCTTGAACTTCTGCACGAAATTCCATCAATGGCTGTCCGAAAATCTCTCTACAAAATTCCTGCAATTAAGCTTGATTGGTTTCCAAAATTTCGGTCATCTTATTTAGCAACCTTCCATAATATTTTGCTCAATGGACCAGACTTCTTCTTCATCATTGTACACCCTACTTTCAGCCACCATAAGCCTCCATAAGTCAGCATTAATCCCACGAAATTCTGTCCAAACAATCAGCCATGGCAGACTTCAAAGCTGTCCAGAAAAATCAAGATATTCTTAGGATATCTACTTTCCAAATTCACTTCCTAACAATATTCTTCAAGGATTGTAACAACTAACCTTTCCTTTTCCCTTCCAAATCAGAGAATCAACTCCCTAAACCCTACTAGAATTCGGCCAGACCTATTCCCTCAGAAAAATCGGCAGCTGCACAAACTCTTCCTCTCTCTCTCGATTTTCTTCAAGCAACAAGAACACACACACACACTACACCAAGAACACCTACTTCTTCTCTACACCTAATAACCCTCCAAACCACCTCAAACCCTCACGAAAATCTCCAGATTTAGTCTACTTATTGCTGTGAATCCATCAACACCAATATTAACATCAAACTCCTCCAAACATCTTGCTACTTCGGATCAAAGCAAAAATTTCTGGACAAGAACATCTTCAAGGTAAACTTATTCTAACAACTTCATCCTCTTCAAACTTAATCTCTAATGAAAACCTATATGAATAATCACACTAATGACTCTCTTCTCTCTCTCTCTCTCTCTCTCTCTCTCTCATGGACCGAAATTCCTCCCTTGGCCGAATGGTCTCTTGTTCCATGACCATGCTTTCGCCACCCTTCTTGAACAAGATTAGCCATCTAGGAGTTGAGATCTTCTCTAAACTCCTTCAAGTCATTCATCAATCAAGTAAGTACCTTCAATCCTCTTTTTAAAATTTAGAATCATGTCTCTAAGTTGATGAATGGCGATGGGGTTGTGTATGTGATGTTATTGATTGAAGCATGAGTATATGTATGATTGAGATGGAGATGGGATTTATGCATGGAAGGATTATATTGGTGGATTTAATGATGAGTTGAGATTTGATGCATGTCATAGGTAGTATTTGTGATGAAGCATGCTAGAGATTATGTCACCATGGGTGAATAGGATTTATATGCATGATTAGATTTTGAAGCCATGATCATGTTTATGCTAGTAGAGGTTAAATCATGTAATAATAAATTTAGATCTATGCCTATGTGCAAGACTTGGATGATTTGATGAATTGAAGGATTGAGTATGTTATTGATTATGGTTGACCATGGAATCTTGATCATGATCTAGTTGTCCCTAAGCAAATTTTATTTCATGAATAAAATATTTACTAATAATTTTTGCTAAAGAATTTCGAAAACCCTAGGAAGGGTAGATTTGGAATTATAATATATGTAAAGGATATTTTAGTCAAAAAAATAATGATTTTTCTAGAAAATAAAATAAATAAATATTATCTAAAATAAGGCAAATTAATTAAAGCCTTATGAAAAAGATTCATACTTAATAAAATATTTACTAGACCAAAACCCTTAAGGATTTACTTATTATTTTCCAAGAAAGACTTATTAAATTTAATCTTAACTAGTTTTAGCTATCAATTATTTTCTAACAACTAAGCTACCATTAAATCACTATTTTACCTAGTACCACCTATGGCTCTTGATCAAATAAACTCTAAATTTTCCTTAACAAGATTTAAACTTTCAACTTATTAGAATTTATTTCCTAATCCATTAATTATTTTAAATAACAAATTAAACTGAGCTTATAAACCTATTCAATTATTGTTTTGCCTTAAAGCTTGGGACACTAGGATCATGGTAGTAGTGAATTGAGTTGATTTAAAATTGAGGAAGTGGATTGTGGCTTGAATCTGATTAAGATTTGTATTTGCCCATGTGGGGTTAGGTCATCTGTCCGAGACCTTGTTATTGTGAGCAAGAATCAGGTAAGCTCCTGCATAAAACCTATCGATGTGAAATGTTTTCTTATGGCAAGCTAAATATGGAGTGTATGGACACTCGTTTATTTGAAGGCAATTGAGGGTTGAACTCATCTTTATTTCCAACGTTGGAATTATTCCAAAGTTAATGAGCAGATTTTTCCAAACTCGAAACTCTTTCTAAAACTAATTTCTCGCAAAGCTTTGGAAACCCTCACATTGTTATTTTCATGAAGCACAATGCTTTGTTCATTTTATCCCAAGTGGGAAATGTCGTTGAGTACTCAATAAGGGTGGACTATTAGGACTAGTCTTTGAAGGGTTAGGGTGAGTCTCTCAGTAGGTGGCCACCTCTGAGGGGTGAGTCCTTCCCGGATAAGATGCCAGTTCTAGTGAGTCGTGCCGGTCCGAGCTAGCAGTTTATTTTGTTTCAGTCAAGTGACTGTGTTTTTGCCGGAATGGACACCCGGTGGTTGTTTGGGTATAGAGAAGGAGGAGTATCTTGCCCGGTAGGCCGATCACCTACTTTTGTCGATCCGCACAACGTGTTAGGCATTCTGACCGGTTATGGGGCCCAAAGTGTGGTAACCCATATCCCTTTCTTTCGAGTGGTTGATTTCATTACTTATGTATGGCTAGAAGAGCCAAAACGCCACTCTTGCTTTTGACTGATGTTTATTGCTTGCCAATGTTTCTCTTATAAAGATTTCACACTTTGCATCCACGAACTGTTTCTGCTAAACACCCAAAGCACACACGGACTTACTGAGATTTCTGTCTCACCACATTTTATCATGTTTTCAGGTTGATCCTGTTGTGGGTGAGTAGCTACTTTGGAAGAGAATGTGTTTTTGATTTTATGTACTGCTTTGGGAGACGAGTGTGGATGATTTTAATTATGAGTTTTGTTTTAGAATTTCATGGATGTACTTTGGAAGTATTTTTGGGTTGTAATAAATTCTTTTAGCTTGAGTATTATTTATTCCAGCAATTTTTATTTGTGACCTAGTTATAAAGACCCCTTGTCCTTTGGACGGGGCGACATCCCCGGCCCTGGCGGGCCTAGGTCTTCCGGGGTGTTACAAGTGGTATCAGAGACTAGGTTATAGACAAATATTGATGATATATGATTTATTTATTTAAGTTCAAATCTTATCTAACCTATTTTATTGATGCTGTAGGATGGTTAGACTGCTTAGGACAGCAAGGAAAGGGCAGCAGTGGCACCCACCCTACTATCTAGATCAGGAGGACCTTCCAGCTCCCCAGCCTGCCCCTCACCTAGTTGTCCCTATAGAGGATGACAATGATGTCGAGGATATCCCTGTAGAGGATAATAGTGATGATCTGCTTGACTTGATGGAGGATCGCAGTGAGGACGTGGTCCAGATCCTTGAACCACCTCCAATCCCGGTGATAGATATAAGCTTTGACAGTGAGGATGATGTTATGATAGTGGAGCGTGAACCCCACCCTCCTAATCCCGAAATGGATTTAGCAGCAGCTAGTGATGACCCGGGGGAGATAGACTATGAGTCTCCACCCAGACCTTCCTTTATTCCTCCCTTCAGCCGAGTTGAGGCCGGGGAGAGTTCTAGGTGCCCTGGGAAGGAGCCTATGAAGGGATTTGCTAGCGGGGAGGGGGTGGATTTCTCTAAAAACACCGGAGGTTAGATATAAGACGCAGATGACGAGGATTCCGATGAGGAGTAGAGAGCTAGGAATCATTTTGATTTGGATGTTTGTTTATTTATAGCTTTTCATGAATTGAGATGTTAAGACTTCTTAAAGTTCATTTTATCAAATTTCGAAATTATGCAAGTTAATTTTTGAAATCGAAATTTATGAGCAATCCTTTAAATAAGTTGCATCTGACTTCTTTCTACTCATACTTGGCTATGTATGCATACACCACTAAAATGATTTGCTACTTGAGCGCATACATTTAACATTTGGGGTATGGTATAGAATGGCACCCAAGAGACGTGCAGTTCCTTCCACCAGAAGAACTCCAGAGGTAGACCGTGTAGTACCAGAAGTTGAACCAGAGCAGACGCAATCACCCCATCAGGTTGACGGGCAAAGTGATCCCGCGATGGGCATGGGGTCTAATACCCCGGTAGATGTGTCAATGGGTCAGACACTCAGCAAATAGCCGACATTCTTCAGACGCTAACCGAGCGGAGGCACCCTAGAGAGGAAGATGAGGCGCTGGAGAAGTTCCTGAAATTCCAACCGCTTATCTTTATGGGTGAAGCGGAAAAAGACTATAAGGCCGGGCAGTGGGTCGAGCAAATGGATGACATCTTCGCAACGCTCCAGTATTCGGAGGAGCGGATGGTTAAGTTTGCGGCTTTTCGGTTGAGAGGACCAGCTCGGGCGTGGTGGCAGCAGGTCCAAGAGGACTGGGTAATGGATGAGCAAGAATGGACGTGGACAAACTTCGTTGAATCCTTCAGGGCGGAGTACATCCCTCAGTGGATTGTAGAGAAACGGGAGGACGACTTCCAGAATCTAAGGCAGGGGAGCATGTCTGTAGCTCAATACGCGGCCCGATTCACGCAGTTGTCGAAATACTGCCGAAGACTAGTCGACACCGAGCAGAACCGGACGAGGCAGTTCGTCAAGGGGCTAAGACCGGAGCTGAGAAGAGCTTTGGCACCTTCCCTACCGACAACTTACTCGGGGGCGGTGGATGCTGCTACTCGCACAGAGAATGAAGACCGCAGCAGGATGGTGGCCAAGCCCTTCCAACCGCCGAGACAACCACAGGGACACTTTCCGGGGCAGTAATCCCACAAGTGCCCTGCAAATCATCTTTGGCAGAACCGCGAAAAGCAAACCCGGACAGCACCGGCTGGACCTCCACCGAACTTTACGTCCTGCAGGCAGTGTGGAAGGAAAGGCCACACCGAGAGGAATTGCTGGTCCAAGGGAATGGATAGGAAGTGCTACCACTGTGGTGACCCGAACCACCTGAGGAATACCTGCCCTAAGCTGCACCGAGTCGGGCAGGGAAACCCGGCTCAGAACTCGGGACCCAACCGGGCCAACGCTATGGGAGCAGCTGGAGGGGGAGCACCGAAGCCACAAATGAAGACCAAGGTATTCCCTCTCAACAAAGAGGAAGTTGGGGTCGATGCCGCGGTGGTGGAAGGTACGTTCACTATTCAAGGACAATCCGTTAATGCTTTGATTGACCCTAGCTCTACTCATTCCTCTATAAACAAGTTGTGTGCATGTCATTTGGGTTGGGATGGAGTGGAGCTACCTTTCATTTTAGAAGTAAGCACCCCTTTGGGGAAGATGGTGCAAGCGGATCGATATGTGAGGGATTGTAAGGTTAAGGTGGGGAGAGAAAATCTGGAGGGAGATTTGATTATGTTGGACATTGAAGACTATGACTTAATTTTGGGGATGGATTGTTTAGCCAAGCATGGGGCTAGGGTAGACTGCAAGAGTAAGAAAGTTCAGTTTGTCAGACCGGGCTGTGACGTTTTAGAATTCAATGGAAAGAGGGTGAAAGAGTTGAAGTACTTGATTGCAGGGGCTAGGGCTTGAAAATTATTGAGGTAATGTTGTAAAGGTTATCTGGATTACGTGATGAACAAGCCTAAGGACCAGTGTACTCTGGAGGACACGGAAGTAGTGAAGGATTTTCCCGATGTATTTCCAGCGGAGCTTGATTCTCTACCTCCTAGTCGAGAAGTAGAGTTCACTATCGACTTAGTTCCCGGAGCGGAACCAGTATTGCGGACTCCGTATCGGATGGCGTCGATAGAGTTGAAAGAGTTGAAAGAGCAACTAGAGGAGCTCGTTGGCCAAGGCTATATTAGACCAAGCACGTCGCCCTGGGGAGCGCCTGTGCTATTTGTAAAGAAGAAGGACGGGACCTTAAGGCTGTGCATTAACTACTGAGGGCTAAACAATTAAACGATTAAGAACAAGTACCCTTTTCCGTTGATTGACGAACTATTCGATCAGCTGCAATGATCCAGTTGCTATTCCAAGTTGGATCTGAGACATGGATATTACCAAGTGCGGATAAGAGAGGAAGATATCCCCAAGACTGCCTTCAACACCCGATATGGGCATTACGAGTTCGTAGTAATGCCGTTCGGGGTGACTAACGCTCCAATAGTATTCATGGACCTGATGCACCGAGTATTCCGGGCTTACCTAGACAAATTTGTAGTAGTATACATCGACGATATTTTAATCTACTCCAAGAGTTCGGAGGAACATGCGGAGCATCTGAGGCTCGTGTTGGAAAAATTGAGGGAGCACAAGCTGTACGCGAAGTTCGCAAGTGCGAATCTCGGTTGGACAGAGTGGCATTCCTTGGTCATGTGGTGACCAAGGAGGGAATTAAGGTAGATCCGGCCAAGGTGGAAGCGGTATTAGACTGGAAGCAGCCGGAGAATATTACCGAGATCCGGAGTTTCTTGGGTTTGGCGGGATACTATCGAAGGTTTATCAAGGGATTCTCGACACTCGCATCGCCAATGACCCGTTTGTTGAGAAAGGATGTTCCGTTTGTGTGGAACGAGAAATGCGAGAAAAGCTTCCAAGAACTAAAGAAGAGACCGATGACAAGCACCAAGTATTGAGTCTACCGGAGGAAGGCAAATCTTACGCACCGTACACCGACGCTTCGAAAGAAGGACTCGGGAGCGGTGTTGATGCAAGACCGGAAAGTGATTGCCTATGCATCACGGAAGTTATGACCGCATGGAGTAAACTACCCTACTCACGACTTGGAGTTGGCGGCTATAGTGTTCGCCCTAAAGAAATGGCGACACTACTTGTATGGAGCTGAGTACGAGGTGTTCACCGACCATAAGAGCCTGGAAGTATATCTTCACTCGAAGGATTTGAACTTGAGGTAACGAAGGTGGATGGAATTCTTGGAAGAATACCGTTGCCCGATCAACTACCATCCCGGGAAGGCTAACGTTGTGGCGTACGCCCTAAGCGTAAAAGTTGGGATGGCTAGGCTAAAGGTGCAAGAAATGCAAGTGGTCCAGGACGTATTAGACAGAAGGACGGAAGTGCGAGACAAAGCGATTGCTATCAGCAACTTGAAGTTGGTGCCGGACTTGAAGCAAGAAATAGTGGAAGCTCGGCGAAGCAACGCCGAGTTTCAAATTTTTAAGGATAAGGAGCTCAACCGACCAACTAGCGAATTCCGTCAGGACGAGGTAGGAGTTTTCCATTTCAGAGATCGATTTTGAGTACTCGGGGAGCAACAACTAAGGGTCAGAATTTTGGAAGAGGCACATAATAGCAAGGACGCAATTCATCCGGGAGAGGTCAAGATGTACCAGGATTTGAAGAGAGCATACTAGTGGCCCGGAATGAAGCGAGATGTGGTCAAGTACGTTTCGACCTGTCTCACCTGCCAGAAAGTTAAAGCAGAGCATAAGAAGTCAGCGGGACTATTGCAACCGTTACCAGTGCCAAAATGGAAGTGTGAGGAGGTGACTATGGATTTTGTCACCGGACTCCCTATGTCAAAGACTCAGAAAGACGCCATATGGGTAGTAGTGGATCGACTGACCAAGTCAGCCCACTTTATCCGGGTAAATGTTAGGGACTCCATGGAGAAGCTGGCTCAGACATAAGTTTGAGAAATAGTCCGACTCCATGGAGTACCTTCCAGCATAGTGTTAGACTGAGACATGAGGTTTACTTCTCGTTTTTGGGGAAAGTTCTAGGAAGCAATGGGATCGAATTTGAAGTTCAATACGACGGCGGATCCGCAGGCTGATGGACAGTCAGAAAGGGTAATCCAAATATTAGAAGTTATGTTGAGGGCCTGTGTTCTGGATTTTGGGGACAAGTGGATAGAATGCGTGCCTCGATCGGGATGGCACCTTACGAGGCTTTGTATGGGCGCAAGTGTCAAGTACCATTGTATTGGAGTTGGGCGGAAGATGGACACGTGAGCAAAACCGGAGAGGTTTGTGTGCAAGAGATGTTGGATAAGGTGAAGCTAATCCGAGAAAGGTTAAAGGCGGCTCAGAGCCGGCAAAAGAGTTATGCGGACAACCGGAGGAGGGAATTGGAATTTCAAGTTGAGGACCGTGTGTTTCTGAAGCTATCACCCAACTGGGAGATTGTGAAGCATTCGAAGGGTGGAAAATTGAATCCGAGATATTTAGGGCCGTTTTTTATTAAGGAAAGAATCGGACCAATAGCGTACCGGTTGGACCTACCGGATGGGTTGACGGGTATCCATGACGTGTTCCATGTGTCACAGTTGAACAGGTATATTGCAGATCCCGGTCACGTGTTGAATGAGGAACCGTTAGTGTTCCAGCCGAACTTGAGCTACGTGGAAAAGCCTGTTCGGATATTGGATAGCAGTGTCAAAACCCTCCGGAATAAGCAGATACCAATGGTTAATATTCAGTGGGAGCACCATGGCACGTAGGATGCTATATGGGAATTGGAGGAATGGGTTAAGCGGAAGTATCCCTAGCTGAAATAGAGGTATGTTTGAATTTCGGGATGAAATTCTTCTAAGGAGGGGAAGATGTGAAACCCCAGTCGAGACCAACCATAGAGTAATGGGGTTGGGATGCATATCATGCTTTATTTCATGATTGAATATGTTTTATATGATTTCAATGTGCTTTGAATTTGATTTTTATTATCTTGAAGTCTTGTTAGTGAGTGGTGTGTGAGAGGGGCAAAATGGTAATTTTTGCCCGAGGTGAAAATAAGGAGATAGCTTGTGGATTGAATAGGAAATAATTTTCCTAGTAGAAATAGCAACAAGAGTTGTTGTGGTTTAGTGGTTAGAGCTTTGGAATTAATTCTTGAGGTCTAAGGTTCAAAGTCCATCATAGAAGCTTTAGCTTTAGTAAATTTTATTTTGCCTGGAAAAGGATGGTTTCGGCCATGAGGGCCTGGATCAATGTGGTGATGATGTCCTAGGAGAGACATGTTAGGAGGATTCTCACTTCACTCTTTTGTTCTTCGCGAAATGCCAAAAGGGAATTCATTCTCCCTTGATCTTTAATTTTCCTTAATTTCCAACTCCTTAGTTTGATCGAGGTGTTCTATCCTTTACCATTCCAGAAAAATTCAGTAGAGGACTAAGGTCTTTTAGGATCAAAATGTCTTAGTAAAAGGCTTCTCATTGTTTGGAAAATGTAAGTGATTTGTGGGAAAATTCAAGAGGAAAATCACTCTTGAAAGCTTGCTGAAATTTTTCCTCAAACTTAGTTCATTTATCTTCATGAAATGAGCTGAAATTTTCCAGCTTGTTGTACCTTCAAAAGGTCGAAAATTCTAGCTCACATTCCCTCCCAAATGCTACCAGAAAAATGGTCTTTAGGATCAGTTGAAACCTGAAAGTTTCTTGCCCAAATTCGGATTGCACAAGCTAGAGTAAAACAGGAAAAATTCCTGTACGAAATTCAGCCTTGTGAGCTCCAAATCAAGCTGTTTTCTCCTAGATTTTGTGCAGCACCATAGCCATGTTTTTCCTCCATAAAGAAGGCTGGAAACCAGCCTTGAATACCCCTGAAATCCCCTTCAAACCTCGCTGCAAACCTGCTGGAAATGGCAGACGAAAATTCTGCCAGGAAAATTCTGTTCAGCGAAAATTCCTGTGCAGATTTTTGTCCAGCTCGTTTTCTCTTCTTCTTCCAACTGAAACACCAAGCTACTTCTGCAAAAACCTTCCTTAAACCTCCCCCAACAGAGCTCCATTGGGCCCCTTGAACTTCTGCACGAAATTCCATCAATGGCTGTCCGAAAATCTCTCTACAAAATTCCTGCAATTAAGCTTGATTGGTTTCCAAAATTTCGGTCATCTTATTTAGCAACCTTCCATAATATTTTGCTCAATGGACCAGACTTCTTCTTCATCATTGTACACCCTACTTTCAGCCACCATAAGCCTCCATAAGTCAGCATTAATCCCACGAAATTCTGTCCAAACAATCAGCCATGGCAGACTTCAAAGCTGTCCAGAAAAATCAAGATATTCTTAGGATATCTACTTTCCAAATTCACTTCCTAACAATATTCTTCAAGGATTGTAACAACTAACCTTTCCTTTTCCCTTCCAAATCAGAGAATCAACTCCCTAAACCCTACTAGAATTCGGCCAGACCTATTCCCTCAGAAAAATCGGCAGCTGCACAAACTCTTCCTCTCTCTCTCGATTTTCTTCAAGCAACAAGAACACACACACACACTACACCAAGAACACCTACTTCTTCTCTACACCTAATAACCCTCCAAACCACCTCAAACCCTCACAAAAATCTCCAGATTTAGTCTACTTATTGCTGTGAATCCATCAACACCAATATTAACATCAAACTCCTCCAAACATCTTGCTACTTCGGATCAAAGCAAAAATTTCTGGACAAGAACATCTTCAAGGTAAACTTATTCTAACAACTTCATCCTCTTCAAACTTAATCTCTAATGAAAACCTATATGAATAATCACACTAATGACTCTCTTCTCTCTCTCTCTCTCTCTCTCTCTCTCTCATGGACCGAAATTCCTCCCTTGGCCGAATGGTCTCTTGTTCCATGACTATGCTTTCGCCACCCTTCTTGAACAAGATTAGCCATCTAGGAGTTGAGATCTTCTCTAAACTCCTTCAAGTCATTCATCAATCAAGTAAGTACCTTCAATCCTCTTTTTAAAATTTAGAGATGTTATTGATTGAAGCATGAGTATATGTATAATTGAGATGGAGATGGGATTTATGCATGGAAGGATTATATTGGTGGATTTAATGATGAGTTGAGATTTGATGCATGTCATAGGTAGTATTTGTGATGAAGCATGCTAGAGATTATGTCACCATGGGTGAATAGGATTTATATGCATGATTAGATTTTGAAGCCATGATCATGTTTATGCTAGTAGAGGTTAAATCATGTAATAATAAATTTAGATCTATGCCTATGTGCAAGACTTGGATGATTTGATGAATTGAAGGATTGAGTATGTTATTGATTATGGTTGACCATGGAATCTTGATCATGATCTAGTTGTCCTTAAGCAAATTTTATTTCATGAATAAAATATTTACTAATAATTTTTGCTAAAGAATTTAGAAAACCCTAGGAAGGGTAGATTTGAAATTATAATATATGCTAAAAATCCTCCATCTAAGAATTCTAAGGCAGTTAGAATTCCCTAATTGTAATTGAAAACATCAAGTTCTCACAATTACAATTTAGATCATAAATTATAAGTAATTATAATTTGGCCACAGCTTCTTTTTTTTTTCTCGCAATTAATCCCACTATGTTATCAAATAACATTTTGAATATACAATCTTCTATTTTGTGTGACCTATTACACTTCCCAGTTAATTGGTAGCGAACATGAATTAATCCAAACGTATTTGAGATTAATAATCCATAATTAATTAGAATTAATCCTATTTATTCTAATCATGATTGGTTTATTAATTCATCAATTAATGAATCTAAATTCCCAGATCATGAGTAGTATCTAGCAACGCATCATGACCACCGAAGAGTCTAGGAAGTCAAGTGACTTGACATGAACCCTTCAATACCAAACTACAATGCAATTAACTCCTTTCACCATACAATATCTCATTCGATTTAGAGTACGGATGCCAACCTCATCCTGAATATATATCAATTCTAGCCTGAATATAATAGTATCTTACCAGGAACCCACTACTCTACATATGTATCAATTGGAACTGTTTCCAATACACAATCGCCTTGGTTAAGGACTTCTCAAGTAGTAATTCCTACAAGTGGCAATGAGATCGCCCCTATTATTAGGAGTGGTGAATCCTTTATTGACCCTCTCAACTACTTTTGCTTACCTCACAATGTACCTAATATCCATCCCATAAGCGGCCCTCGATCTGGCTCCAGAGATTGGAATCAAAGCATAAAGCTCCGCAAATAAAGTACCTTGGAGATCTCAAGTCTAAGGATACCTGCACGCTTGCTATATTGAGATTATATCACTGGAACTAAATAGTTATTCATGTGATTATCTCATAGCTAGGTCATTCAATGAACTTGTTCCATTAACAAGTATCCATGTGTTAATTTTGAGTATCTCAATACTCACGGATATGATAACCACCGCCTGATCAAATCAGGAAGTCTAACACATGCTAGTCTTACCGCATTAATGATGTCCTGTCTCATAAATACCATAACTAGGGACTATTTAAGTACTAACACTATATAGTGTAGTAGGAATCTCATATCATGATCTCTATTATGATTTTCATAACATAGTGTTGTACTATAGATTTTATCTAACAGTGTTATTACCCAAAGGTAAATAAAAGAAACTGTAAGATAAATAGTGCCTTTTATTAAAATAAAATGTGTCATATACAACGTAGAAGCGATTGCCTCTAAGGCATAACACTAACATCACATTCGCAAAATTGACCTACAATAATAGTTATCGAGCTTTTATTGGCATAGCGCCATATGATGCCTTGTATGGGCGAAAATGTCAAACATCATTGTATTGGGGATGGAACGAAGAAGGTCAGATTAATGAAGAAGGAGGAATAAATATCCAAGTGATGGCCGATACGGTTAAGCTGATACAAGATAGACTAAGAGCAGCTCAAAGCAGACAAAAAATCTACGCAAATAATCACCGAAGAGAATTAGAGTTTGAAGTGGGTGATGAGGTATTTCTGAAACCAACCCCTAGTTGAGGGATTCTGAGACATCTGAAGAGTGGAAAACTCAGCCCTAGGTACATTAGACCATTCCTAATCATTGAGAGAATTAGAGACGTGGTGTACATGTTGGATCTTTTGAATGGGTTAATAGGTATCCACGACGTATTTCACATATCCAAACTAAAGAAATACAACCCCGATCCAGAACATGTTCTAAATGATAAGCCGTTACAACTGAAATCGAATCTGTCATATATGGAGAAATCGGTTAAGATACTCTAGCAAAGTGTGAAGGAATTAAGGAATAAGAAAATTCCTATGGTCAAAGTGATGTGTGAACATCATAGAGCTCAAGATGATACCTAGGAAACCGAGAAGTGGATGAAGAGGAAGAACCTTGAACTAATGAGAGGTTGAACAAAGTTCAATTTCGAGAACGAAATTTTCTGAAGTAGGGGAGGATGTAACACCCCATTTAATTGAGGGTTTGGAAGCTTAATTATATGGCTATTTGGGGTTGCATCATAAATTAAATACATTATATATATGTGGTTATCTTATGTTCTCTTTATGTGTATTACCTTAAAGAAAATGTGTTTGATAAGTTATTTATTTTGTTTGGACGTGGAAAGTTATTTATAAATAAGTAATTGTTCATTTTATGCATATGTATTATGTGTAGCAAATTAGTTAGAAAAATTAATTTGTGAATCACTTTTCTAATAAAATTATCCCAATAATTTTTCACTTGTACAAAGCACACTCTTGAACAAATTCATTTTTAATTAGGGTTTTGGCATTGTTTCCCGAGCTAAAAATCTTAGTTAAATTTTAGGTCAATTTAATTTTGACTTCTTGACTTAATTTCACCAATTGACCCAAGACCCACTTCTTGTACCCATGGATCATTTTAACCCAACAAAACACCCTCAATCTTTACCATTGAACTTATGGTATTTTTAAGTGAACCCATTTCTACCCTTGGATCAAAATATACCCTAGTATAAAATCACATTTTCTCCCTTTCCTCCCTAGGTTGGCCGAAAATCCCATCTCTCTCTTTCCCTCTTGTTTTTATTTTTCTCTAGCTTCCCTCTGCCTTCTTTCAAGCTAACACAATTCATGGAGGTACAAGAAAGCGTTTTTGTGACTTTGGGTTGATTATTGAGGTTATATTTTCATCTTTTCGTTCATTTCTTTCGCTTACAAGCAAAAGACAGTCATGCTCAATCTCTCATCATCTTGTTTTTGTATCTCCTTGCAAACACTCTTTAAGAGAGACAAGAGCTTGAAGAACACACCTTCACCTTGCTACCTTTATTTGTTTAAGTGTAAAGCTTCAAAAAGGTAAGTAAAGTTTTCATTTTCTCTCCTATTTTCTAGCTGGCCGAATTTTTTTAACCTTGCTGGACATATTTTCATTTTATTTTTTTAAAGAATTTTGGGTGGTGATTTGTGATGAAAATTTTGAAATTTATGTTAAGGGATGTTGTATGGTGTGTAAAGTAAAGCCTTGTATGCAAATAAAACATTTTTCTCCTTTATATAGCATAAATACCAAAAATAAGTATTGCTGCCTATATTTTCGTTTTCATGGCTTGAAGCCTTGTTTGAATGATTTTTCCATGAATTTGTGATGTATAATGTGGTATTTATGTTGCATAAATGATGCCTTATGAGTATGATATATGTATTGGGGTTATTGGAGAAGTTTTGATGTTGTTTTGCTCAAGTATTGTTGGGGAAAAAGCAGAGGTGATGCTGGAAATGGAGGATTATGTTATGGATGGTGTTTTATTTGAGCCAAATGGTAATCATGTGGCTTGTGTATAATTTTTTATAGGATCTACGGTGTTTTGGGAACATTTTTGAGTATTTACAAGAGTTTGGTGTTTGAAAATTTTGTTGTTTTGTTGAGTTCATATTTGCTGCCAAAAACCCCTGTTCAGAGACCCAAGTTTAAACCCCCTAAAAACAAACTTTTCATTGGATTTATGACTGTACAAACTTGGGGATGTTAGGAAAATTTTGATTCAAGAATCATCTGAAAATTCTTCGTACTTTGAAAGTTATGAATTTTTTAAAATTGTTGCTCCATTGTGGTCGCGATTCTGGTGAGATTTTTGGAAATTTAATTAACATAGTTTTTCAAAGAGTTTTGGGAAGGGGATTGCATGGTAACTCACCAAACATATCGCAGTGTCATTCTGGAGATTTTCATCAAGAAATAAAATGCTTTTCTTAGATGATTAAATCAACCATTGAGACATTTGATTTACTTTAAAAACAGAATTTTAGCCTAAGTGTCAAGAGCATAAATTTTGTCTTGAAAACTTCTTTAACTAGATTGAAAAGAATTTACATGAGATTGATGGAATATTTTTCTTTACTAGGAAAATATTTCTTATGGTTTTTATGTTTAAATAATTAATCTATTTTTGGAATTTTGGAAAAGCCTAATTTTAGGTATAAGGTCTTAAGGATAATTACTTGTCTATTTATCTAGTTATTTATTTGTTTGTTTATTTATTTACATAATTATTTTTATTATATATTTATTTATCTACTTATTTATTATCTATTCATTTGTCTACTTGCATATTTATTATGTACTTATTTATTCATTGACTTATTTAAATATGACTTGTTTAATTATTTATTTATCAATTTAGCTATTTATACAATGTTTAAATTATTTGTTCTTTTAACTTTGTGGGATGCTTTCCTTCCTAACCTATGTGCATTGATTGTTTGATTAGGGATTTAGGATTAATAAGATTACCATAGGCAATTGTGATTAGCGTTACAAGATAAAAGAGATTACTTGGAGCATAAGTAACCTCTTTTTCCTTAGGGAATTATGTGGTTTGATCTCTAACAACTTGCGAGCAAGAGATTAATTCTTGTATAAACTATGTCAGATTTGGAGCCAGAATGGGGAGGAAGGAATGCTTGAATTTTGAAAGATTTTGCTAACCTTTGGATGAAGGTAAGTTCTAGCATCTCATGACTCGCTTATGAGAAATGGCTCTATGGAAAATTCATATGATCATGCTTAACCTTTTATGGCACAAATAAACTCATGATATGACTTTCACTTATGAGTTCCATTTTACTTCACTTGGTATCACTCTTATCCCTTTACGGCTTTCCCATGGAAAATTATGCATGATCAACTTTGATGATTTTTTTACGAATGTTATGATATGATTAGGAACCATGCATCAATGTTTATATCTAATGACATTTTTTCTTTTATCCACATAATTGCGAAAATCATAGCATGAGATTTTGACTCCTAACAACCTCGCCTTTGAGGTAAGATATGAACTGATTTGATTTATTTGCACCTTGAGCAAATTTGTTTAGAACAGATGAAAGGATTTTAATTTTGGAAATGTTTTAGGGAGAAAGTACGATTGTGGTTTTGGGATGGGCTAAATTTTAAACGAAATATGGTTTTGGGGACTAGAACAATGTTTTGAAAATAAAATTGTACATTCCATATCGGAATGGAAATTTCCTTAACCATTTTGTTTAAACATGAGTAGTCAAGGGGTAGGGCTACAGGACTAGCTTTCGTTGGACTCGGATAGTGTAATACCCCGCCCAAAACCACCTTTGACTATGGGGAAAAAAGTCATGCATTGCATAGCATTTTGCATTTCATATGCTATCTTAAAATTATTCTTGTATAGGTGCATGTGATTTTCAAAGTTGCTCTTGCATTTGATTTATTGCATAGCATTAGTTGCATTAGTTGCATTATTTGAGAGTTGTTTAAGTGATATTTAGTAGAGGAGGTGGAAGAAGGAGAATTAGGGTGGAAAGAATTTCTTAGAGATATTAGCATTGGAGTTGAATTGGAGTAGCGGGTAGGTTGGCGATTTCCCTTGGTGACCCGAGTTTGAATCTTACCTCTTACGAATCTTAGTTTTTCTTTTTGAAAATTCTTTTTCCTAAACTCCGCCATGTTTTGGCCGAAAAAACCCTAGCTATCCTAGTGAATTTTCAGTGCCATCTTCAAGAGAGATAAATCTCCATGTTTATCTCCTAAATTCAAGGACTTTTCATAAGGATAAGGTTTAATTTTATTTTCAGCTTTTGTTCTCTTTGATTTTCAAAAAACCCTAGCTGAATAATTAAATTCCAGTTTGATTTTAACTTACTAGATTTTGTAATGGATAGTTGAAATTAAAGTGTTATTTTTCTAGTTGGATACCTTGTTGATTTTAAACCTAGAACCCTAGCTAAAAATCTGAAAAAAATTTCCAGCTAGGTGCTGCAACTTTTGAAGGAGTTTTAGCTGAAATCAAACTCTTCCAACACTAGAAAATCTTATCTTAAATCATTTAGTAAATTAGATTTTATTTCAATCCTACTTCAACTAGGTTTTTTCTCCCCTCTCCAGTAGAATTTCGGCAGCCTTGTACAAGCACAAGCTATCTGAAATTCCTAGACTCCTAGGTGCAGTCCAACTCTTCAAACCCTAGCTTAAAACACCTAGAACACTCCTCATCAATTCAGATTACCTTAGCCACACAAAAACCAGATTTTACTCACTAAAATTCCAGAATTTCGGCCAGCTTATGAACAAAAAATTCGGCCAGCTTTTCACTCCAAATCAAATGAAAATTCTACACACCAAAATATACCAAAACCCTCAGCTGATTAAGCCAATTTCCAGCACCTAAAACCCTCACCTTTTCTCTATGCATTGGGGTAGAACAACAACTAAAACAGTCCAGAATTTCTCCCCTTTGGTTCAGTGATTTTCACACAGCACTTACGCCATTCCTGCACAGAATTTTAGTTGTCAAAACCTACTCAAACTCTTCCTTGTTTTGGCCAAAAACTCTGAATACTCACAACCCTTCTCTTGAGCAATATTTCGGCCAGCATAGGAGAACAAGTTCAGAATATTTTTCCCTCATAAACCCTCTCAAATTCGGCAGCAACAAGGTGCATAGCAAGCTGCACTTCTCGCCCTTGCTGTCCAAGAAATCTAAAGCCATTAGGAGTCTTTCTTAGCACCACCATCTAACCCTAAACAAATCTTCTCTAACCCTAAATCACAGTAGCCGACTACTCTCTACATTCTACACGAAAATTCCAGCAAGAATCTCTCTGCAATTTTTGAAAATCACAAGAACAATTCCTAGCAAGAAACCGATCACGCTCCAAGGTAAGCAAAAACCATTTTAACCTCTTGATTCCTTCCTTCCATCAATTCTTCTCTTTTCCTTCCCTTGAATCATGCCACCTAAAGGCTGATTTCATCCTCTTTAGCTACTCTCAGCCAAAAGGAAGGAAAGAAGGCAGCTTTTCTCTTCTTCTGAAACGAACTCGGGATGATCACTATAGGAGCATCGAGATCTTGTTAACCTGGTTGTTGCAAGGTAAGGGAATCCTACCCTTAATGTCGGAACTAAGGTTTAATATGATTGATGATGTCTATTAGCATGATGAATGGGTATTTTGAGGTAAGTAATTAATTAAGCATATTCGATGGATAGCAATGCTATATCTTACTGTGGTAATAATGGATTTGAGTTGTGATGGTCAAGTCGAGACCTTTTTGATATAATATTCATGTCTTTGATGAATATATGATCATAGTATATGAACTTTGGGGATTAGATAATTTATTTGGAGTTAGATAGTGGATTGTGAATTATTATGGGAATAAATGAGTTTAGAGCATGTTTGAATCGATTGAGACCCTGATCATGATAATATGTGGTTCTAGATTAGGAGGATATTTGAAGGAAGCAAGTTGTGATTTTATCTTGTTTGTCTGAGGCATATCAAGTAAGTCCTTGCATAAACTCTTTTGTTAAATGTTGTGATGGCAAGTTTATGTTGTAAAGCTATTGTTAAACTATATTTACTTGGGTTGTAAATGTGGATATTTATTCTTTAAACGGTTTTGTCAAACTAGCAAGAAAACTATTCTTTCTCTTGACTTTTTAGAAAACTCTTTTAAAGAAAACCACGTTGTACAAAGCCAAGGTATGGAAATTTTGGATCAAGAATTGACGGATATGTTCGTTGAGTACTCAATAGGGGTAGGCTAACAATACCAGTCTTGGAGGGCTAGAGTAAGTCTTCTGGCAGGAGGCCACCTCCAGAAGATGAGCTCTGCTTGAAAAAGCAACAGTATTAGTTGGTCAGTCGGTCCGAGCTAGCATTTGTACCTGGTAAGGTATTATTTATTTTCCCGGAATGGACACCTGGATGGTTTTGTTGGGTGTAGAGAAGGAGGAGTATCTCACCCTGTGAGTTGTACACTCACCTTGATCAGAACGCCCAACGTGTGGCAATCTGGTCCCGGCAAGGTGCACAAAATGTGGTGCCTTGTCCTCATGAAGCCCAACATGTGGTGATATGACCTTGATTCGAGTGAAAATTTTGTTTTGTATAAAGTGTGATTATGTGAAAAACCCACTCCTTGCAAAAGAAAAATTATTTATGACTTGCCAAATATTTCTGCAAATATTTTTCTCTATGCATACACGAACTGTTTAAAATACCATATGCACACACAGGACTTACTGAGATTTAATCTCATATTGTTTTGTATCATGTTTTTAGGAGATAGAATATGCTGAGCAAGCGAGGCATGTGATAGTTGAAGCTTTTACTATTTTTCCATTTTGGTTCTAGAAGATAATTCTTGTTTAAGCTTCTGAATGATATTTGTTTTATTTTGTATTGCTCCAATTTGAGCCTGATGTAATAAGAATTTTCTCTATTTATCTAAGTTTGATTCTTTTGGGGTTTACCTTTATATTTTATACCTCGTTTTAAAGACCGCTTGTCCTCTGGGATGGGACAACATTCCCGCCCTTTTAGGGTACGTAGTAGTGGGGTGTTACCGAGAGAGTTTTGGTTGATAGGCCATTTTTGGGAAGCTGTCATTTCCAAACGGGGCATCAGTCCTTGTAGTTGAGCCAGGTCCTTAGCTAGTAGTAAAGTTATGAGAAATCTGACGGACGGACATAGGACATCCGAGCTTGAGGCAAGTGTGTGAGAGAGAAGAAAGAGGAGCATTCTTTCTGTCGGATTATCACTTACATGTGATTTTCAGCATTGTGGATGTCGTAGCCATATTTGTGCGATATCGCTGATCTATAGTCTTGATACGCGATATGGTAGGTTGATGACAGGTTCAAGACTTTTGCTAACATGAATTTTTGTGTTCCAGATGTTTAATGTAAATTGATTGCCCAACAAAATTCTTATCAACATTTCATTATTAAGAGTACTTGTGGTTTTCTGTCCCAAAATTTGATAAAGGATTTGAGATGAACTATGCAAATTGCAAATTTATTGATGATTACATCCGTTCAATTTATTACATATTCATGTATAATGTCATTGATTTTTGTAACCACCACTGTCACACACGACGAACTTATTGATATTATTTATAATCTCACATGACTTTTCTAACCATGATTTTTAAGGTATTATAAGTGATGCGTAAATTTTGGGTGTATAAAAATCATGAAATTTAAATCCATCTATTTGTCAAGTTTTAATTAAAATATTAATCCCAAAAAACACATATGAGCAAGTATACTCATCACAAGTATAGTATAGGGAATTAACGAGTATTAATCCTAAAAAAAACAAGTACACACTAATCACTTTTCATTCATTATTTAACCAATCCAAATAAATTAAGAAAAGAATAAAAAGAAAAATAAAGAAATATATACAACTTAAGGATATAGGAATATGCAATTAGAAATATGATAATGAACCAATTAGAAATTTTCTTAAGTAATTATCATCTTGGCATCATGAAGGTATGTAAAGTAAAATTCAATCGTTTGCCATGTCATGAATTTACTTAGATAAATTCCACTTCATTGTCAATCCATAGAATTACTATATTTTGAACATATTTGTCAATCAAGGTAATATAACCAAAACATGCATTAAGTTCATCATTATATTTTGATTCAATTAGTAGATTTGTCAATCAAGTCATCCTAACTAAAATATGTATGAACCTCAATTCCTTAAAAACATGAAATTAGATAATGACCATTTGGTTGAGGTGAAATCAACTAATCTTTGATCACTTAGTCCTAAAATCCAAACATCGCCATTCAAGTCCATTAAGATTTGACAATTATGAAATCAATACAATGAAACTCTTAACATCGTTTTGTCTAAGTCAATTAGAAGAACTTGCATCTATAAACAATGAGAACAATTAATCAAATACTAAATATGATAAAGAATTGCTCAAATAAGAAAATTAACACAAAATCATGAATCCAAAATAATTTTAAATTACACTAATATTGAATACATCGTTGTTAAAGAAAAAGAAAATAAAGATAAAAGAAAGCAGTTATAGACAAGCCTCTTTTTTCACCATTGAAGACTCTTTTTAAAAATCCTCCTTGATTGGGTGAATTCCTCTTTCAATGAGTGATTGGAATTTATGCTCTTTGATCCACCTCTCTCTATCTTGCGTTTTCTCTTGCTTTTAAGCAAAATTCATTGATGGAGGAATCGTGGCCGAGTAGGAAATAGAAAAATACCAAAATCTTTGAAAATTTCCCGAAGTCATGCACAGAATTTTCACCTTCCAAAGCGGGCCTGGCACCGGGTACATTTAACCCACCTGGCGCCAGGTACAATCTGTTCTTCTTTTGGATTTTTACTCTATTTTACTGGCCAAACAAAATGGAGTCGGCACCTAGTCTACTTGCCAGGCCTGGCACCAAGTCTATTCTGTTTTCTTCCTAAAATTAGCTTGGTTTCCTCTGCTCGACCAGAATGGACCCCGACGCCTGGTCCTTTGGTGCCAGGTGCAATTTGGAATTATTCACTTTTAGCTTGAATTTAACTCCAATTTGGACAAATTTTCCAAAAACACTTTTCACAAGAAAAATGTCTTATAGGAAAGAATATGCCTAGTTATTACAACAAACCTATTGCAAAACAACCTCAAATAACTTGGAAAATAATGGTGATTTTAGCCCCTATCACATACCCCCACACATGAACTTTTGCTTGTCCCTAAGCAAAACACTTTAATAAAGAAAAATCATTAAGAAAACACAAGTTCTTTCTTATTCAAAAATTTCTTTACCATAGCAAAGATTATGTCTTCCATTCAAACCTTCGATAAACTCCTGTCATTTATACCCTTTGAAAACAATTCAAACTTTGAAATATTTGACAAGATACCACAAGACTCTTGAAGTCAAATTAATCAAGTATATACCTTAGTTTAAGAAAATTATTTCACCTTTCAAATTAAAATATAGATAACATGAATCACACAAGTTAAGCTATCTACCAACTCAAACATTATAAATCCAAAAATTGCACCACTCAAGTCATGATGTAAGGAAAGCACTCCAATTTATTTTCTCAAAATTTCTTTCAATGACTTAGGGAATTGATAGCCTCAAGTGCATGGATTTATCTTCACACACTGTATTAGCCCCCTTTTAGTCATCATTCATTATTTTTTCAACAACTTTCATCTAAACAATTCTTTCTTTCTTTTGCTTTATGGATTTCATAGTGGATTTCTTGTCACCATCTGTATTGGCCCCCATAATAAAGTAAAAATAATATTTTCTCGCCTTCAAAAAGGACATGACAACTCATTTTTTTCAATTTTCACCTCAAGAATTTTTCACAATTTTTCCACAATCTTTCCTCTCAAAGATCTTTTATCAACTCACATTCCTCATCACAACTCAAAGCCAAGCAAAATTTAAACTCATAATACAAGAGTTAGCTAATAAGCATTACCCACATTCATCATAGTCTCCATATTCAAACTGCATGAGTCAAATAATATTCAAGCACCAATGTGTAAACAAGATTAATCAAAATTCTCACATTTTGACAAATATTCTATCCATTAAACCACTTTCATAAAAAAATCTACAAAATGAATGACAAAGAATCATATCCAAGTAAGAAAAAGAATTACAACTTTGCTAATCAATAAAAAACACTGAAATTTGTGAAAATTTTTCACAAAAATGATATGGAAAATACTTCTTCAACAGAATGGACCCGACGTATGGTGTCTTGGCTGGGCCTGGCACCAGGTGCATTCTAGAATTGTTCACTTTTTGCTCGAATTAAACTTAAATCTGCAAAAAATTGCCAAAAACACATTTTACAAGCAAAATGTCTAATATGAAGGAATATATCTAGTTTATTACAATAAATGTATCTCAAAATAACCTCAAATAACAAAAAAAATAATGGTAATTTTAGCCCCTATCACATACCCCCTTACTTGAACTTTTGCTTGTCCTCATGCAAACAAGAACTAGACACTAAGCATCTAGAACAAGACAAAACAACTTAGCAAATTTTTCCTCAGAAAATTCATCCATAATGAAGACATAACCTTCTTCCAACCTTAAATATAAAATTATCATTCACTCAAACCTTTCAAAACATTATAAACTCTTGTATTAAATCAAACAATCCCAATGCCATCAAAGTTAAGTTAAACAAGCCTATATCTAGTACAATAAAATCATCCTACTCCTCAAGCAAAAACATAGATAACAAAAATCTTACAAATTAAGAAATTTAACTAATTCAAGTATTATAAACTCAACTTTAAACAACTCAAGTTAGTGAAACAAGGAAAACACTCCACTCTTCTTTTTTTTTTTTTTCTTCTATGACTTGGGTATTAATAGCATGAAGTGCATGGATTTCTCCTCACACACTGTATTGGCCCCCTTATAGTCATCATTTATCATTTTTTTCAGCAATTTTCTTTTTATTTCTTCTTTCTTTTCTTACAATCTTGCCCTCAAGATAAACTCAAAAGAGTGTGATAGTTCTTTAGTTAAATTTAAATACATCCCTTAGTAAAGTTTTAATTAAAACATTAATCTCAAAATACACATACGAGTAAGTATACTTATCGCAAGCATAGTAAAGGGAATTAACGAGTATCGATCCTCAAAGGAATAAGTACACACAAATCAGTTTTCATTCATTGTTTAACCAACCTAAATAAAGTGAGAAAAGAATACAAAGAAAAATAAAGAAATATATACAACTCAAGGGTGTAAGAATATGCAATTTAGACACTTATCCAAGAAAATAAGCTCATGAACCAATTAGCAATTTTCTCAAGTATTTATCATCATGGCATCACGAAGGAATGTAAAGTAAATTTTAATCATTTTCCATGTTATGAATCAACGTAGGTAAATTCCACTTCGTTGGTCATTCAATGGAATTACCATATTTTGATTCATATTAACAGATTTGTCAATCAAGCTAACACAACCAAAACATGCATTTAAGTTCATCATTATATTTTGATTCAATTAGTAGGTTTGTCAATCAAGCTATCCTAACCAAAATATGAATGAATCTCAAATCTTTAAAAACATTAAATTAGCTAATGACCCTTTGGTGGAGGTGAAATCAACTAATCTTTGATCATTCAGTCCTAAAATGCTAACTTTGTCATTCAAGTCCATTAAGATTTGACAATTATGAAATCAATGCAATGTAACTCCTAACATCATTATATCTAAGTCAATTAGAAGAAATCGTATCAATAACCAATGATAACAAGTAATCAAATATCAAACAGGATAAAGAATTGATCAAATAACTAAATTAATACAAAATCATGAATCCAAAATAATATTAAATTACAATAACATTGAACACATCATTGTTAAAGGAAAAGAAAACAAATATAAAAGAAATTACTCATAGATAAGCCTCTTCACCCTTAAAGACTCTCATGAACAATCCTCCTTGATTGGGTGAACTCCTCATTCAATGAGTTATTGGAATTTATGCTCCTTGATCCACCTCTCTCTCCCTTGTTTTACTATTGCTTTTACATGCCCCTTCGATGCTAAATTCATTGTTGGAGGAATCTTGGCCAAGTATGATTTAGAAAATACCAAAATCTTTGAAAAATTAGTTAATTCGTGCACAAGATTTTCTCCATCCAGAGTTGGCCAAGCACCGAATACATTCGACCCACCTAGCACCAGGTAGAATCAATTCTTCTTTTAGATTTTTTCTTTATTTTTACTGGCCGAACAGAATGGACTCGGCGCCTGGTCCACTTGCCAAACCCTGTGCTAGGACTGTTCTACTTTCTTCCTGAAGTTTCCACAATTTCCTCAGCCTGACTAGAATGGACACAGCGCCTGGTCCTTTGGCTGGGCCTGGTGCCAGGTGCATTTTAGAATTGTTCACTTTTTCCTCAAATTAAACTCTAACCTACACAAATTTGCCAAAATTACTTTATACAAGGAAAATGTCAAATATGAAGAAATACACCATGTTATTACCACAAATGTATTTCAAAAAAACCTCAAATAACTAGAAAAATAATGGTAATTTTAGCCCCCATCACATACTCCCATACTTGAACTTTAACTTGTGCTCAGGCAAACAAGAACTAGACACTAAGCATTTAGAACAAGACAAAAAACTTAGCAAATTTTTCCATAAAAAATTCATCCATAATGAAGACATAACCTTCTTCTAACCTTAAACATAAACTTATCATTTACTTAAACATTTCAAAACATTATAAACTCTTGTACTAAATTAAACAATCCCAAGGCCATCAAAGTTAATTTAAACAAGTTTATATCTAGTACAATAAAATCATCATACTCCTCAAGCAAAAACATAGAAAAAATAAATCATAAAAATCAAGCCATTTAACTAATTCAAGTAATATAAACTCAAATTAAAATAACTAAGGTTAGTGAAACAAGAAAACACTCCAATCTTCTTTTTTTTATTCTATGACTTTGGGAATTGATAGCTTCAAGTACGTGGATTTCACCCCACACACTGTATTGGCCCCCTTATAGTCATCATTTATAATTTTTTTTCATCAATTTTCTTTTTCTTTCATCTTTGTTTCCTTACATTTTGCCCTCGAGATAGCCCCAAGAGAGTGTGATGCTTCTTTAGTCAAATTTAAATCCATCCCTTAGTCATGTTTTAATTAAAACATTAATTCCAAAATACACATACGGGAAAGTATACTTATCGCAAGCATAGTAAAGGGAATTAACGAGTATGGATCCTCAAAGGTACAAGTACATATTAATCACTTTTCATTCATAGTTTAACCAATCCAAAAAATGTGAGAAAAGAATACAAAGAAAATAAAAGAAATATATAAAACTCAAGGATGTAAAAATATTCAATTTAGACACTTATCCTAGAAAACATGGTAATGAACCAATTAGCAATTTTCTCAAGTAATAATCAACTTGGCATCACAAAGGAATGTAAAGTAAAATTCAATCGTTTGTCAAGTTATGAATCTACATAGATAAATTCCACTTCGTTTGTCATTCAATGGAATTACTATATTTCTATTCATATTAACCGCTTTTTCAATCAAGCTAACATAACCAAAACGTGCATTTAAGTTCATCATTATATTTTGATTCAATTAGTAGGTTTGTCAATAAAGGTATCCAAACCAAAATATGAATGAATCTCAAACCCTGAAAAATATAAAATTAGCTAATTACCCTTTGGTGGAGGTGAAATCAACTAATTTTAGATCACTTAGTCCTAAAATCCTATCTTTATCATTCATGTATATTATGATTTGACAATGATGAAATCAATGGTATGTAACTCCTAACATCGTTATGTCTAAGTCAATTAGAAGAACTCGCATCAATAACCATTGATAACAAGTAATCAAATATCAAACAGGATAAAGAATTGATCAAATAACTAAATTAATACAAAATCATGAATCCAAAATAATATTAAATTACAATAACATTGAATACATCATTGTTAAAGGAAAAGAAAACAAAAATAAAAGAAATTACTCATAGATAAGCCTTTTTCTTCACCCTTAAAGACTCTCCTGAACAATCCTCCTTGATTGGGTGAACTCCCCATTCAATGTGTTATTGGAATTTATGCTCCTTGATGCACCTCTCTTTCCATTGTTTTACTATTGCTTTTACATACCCCTTCGATGCTAAATTCATTTCTAGAGGAATCTTGGCCGAGTAAGGTTTAGAAAATACCAAAATCATTGTACAATTAGCAAATTCGTGCACAAGATTTTCTCCTTCCAGAGTTGGCCAAGCAACAAATACATTCGACCCACCTAGCACCAGGTAGAATCTTTTCTTCTTTTAGATTTTTTCTTTATTTTTTCTGGCCGAACAGAGTGGACTCGGCGCCTGGTCCACTTGCCAAACCCTATGCCAGGTCTGTTCTTCTTTTTTCCATAAGTTTCCTCAGTTTCTTCCGCCTGACCAGAATGGACTCAGCGCCCGGACCTTTGGCTGGGCCTGGTGCCAGGTGCATTTAGAATTGTTAACATTTTGCTCGAATTAATCTCTAATCTGCACAAATTTGCCAAAAATACTTCATGCCAGTAAAATGTCAAATATGAAGAAATATACCGAGTTATTACAACAAATGTATTTCAAAAAAACCTCAAATAACTAGAAAAATAATGGTAATTTTAGCCCCCATTACATACTCCCATACTTGAGCTTTTACTTGTCCTCATGCAAACAAGAGCTAGACACTAAGCATTTAGGGCAAGACAAAAAACTTAGCAAATTTTTCCATAAAAAATTCATCCATAATGAAGACATAACCTTCTTCTAACCTTAAACATAAACTTATCATTTACTTAAACATTTCAAAACATTATAAACTCTTGTACTAAATTAAACAATCCCAAGGCCATCAAAGTTAAGTTAAACAAGTTTATATCTAGTACAATAAAATCATCCTACTCCTCAAGCAAAAACATAGAAAAAATAAATCATAAAAATCAAGCCATTTAACTAATTCAGGTAATATAAACTCAAATTAGAATAACTAAAGTTAGTGAAACAAGAAAACACTCCAATCTTCTTTTTTTTATTCTATGACTTTGGGAATTGTTAGCTTCAAGTACGTGGATTTCACCCCACACACTGTATTGGCCCCCTTATAGTCATCATTTATAATTTTTTTCAGCAATTTTCTTTTTCTTTCATCTTTGTTTCCTTACATTTTGCCCTCGAGATAGCCCCAAGAGAGTGTGATGCTTCTTTAGTCAAATTTAAATCCATCCCTTAGTCATGTTTTAATTAAAACATTAATTCCAAAATACACATACGGGAAAGTATACTTATCGCAAGCATAGTAAAGGGAATTAACGAGTATGGAACCTCAAAGGTACAAGTACATATTAATCACTTTTCATTCATAGTTTAACCAATCCAAAAAATGTGAGAAAAGAATACAAAGAAAAATAAAGAAATATATAAAACTCAAGGATGTAAAAATATTCAATTTAGACACTTATCCTAGAAAACATGGTAATGAACCAATTAGCAATTTTCTCAAGTAATAATCAACTTGGCATCACAAAGGAATGTAAAGTAAAATTCAATCGTTTGTCAAGTTATGAATCTACATAGATAAATTCCACTTCGTTTGTCATTCAATGGAATTACTATATTTCTATTCATATTAACAGATTTGTCAATCAAGCTAACATAACCAAAACGTGCATTTAAGTTCATCATTATATTTTGATTCAATTAGTAGGTTTGTCAATAAAGGTATCCAAACCAAAATATGAATGAATCTCAAACCCTTAAAAATATAAAATTAGCTAATGACCCTTTGGTGGAGGTGAAATCAACTAATTTTAGATCACTTAGTCCTAAAATCCTATCTTTATCATTCATGTATATTATGATTTGACAATGATGAAATCAATGGTATGTAACTCCTAACATCGTTATGTCTAAGTCAATTAGAAGAACTCGCATCAATAACCATTGATAACAAGTAATCAAATATCAAACAGGATAAAGAATTGATCAAATAACTAAATTAATACAAAATCATGAATCCAAAATAATATTAAATTACAATAACATTGAATACATCATTGTTAAAGGAAAAGAAAACAAAAATAAAAGAAATTACTCATAGATAAGCCTTTTTCTTCACCCTTAAAGACTCTCCTGAACAGTCCTCCTTGATTGGGTGAACTCCCCATTCAATGTGTTATTGGAATTTATGCTCCTTGATGCACCTCTCTTTCCATTGTTTTACTATTGCTTTTACATACCCCTTCAATGCTAAATTCATTTCTAGAGGAATCTTGGCCGAGTAAGGTTTAGAAAATACCAAAATCATTGTACAATTAGCAAATTCGTGCACAAGATTTTCTCCTTCCAGAGTTGGCCAAGCAACGAATACATTCGACCCACCTAGCACCAGGTAGAATCTTTTCTTCTTTTAGATTTTTTCTTTATTTTTTCTGGCCGAACAGAGTGGACTCGGCGCCTGGTCCACTTGCCAAACCCTATGCCAGGTCTGTTCTTCTTTTTTCCATAAGTTTCCTCAGTTTCTTCCGCTCGACTGAGAATGGACTCAGCGCCCGGACCTTTGGCTGGGCCTGGTGCCAGGAGCATTTAGAATTGTTCACTTTTTGCTCGAATTAATCTCTAATCTGAACAAATTTGCCAAAAATACTTCATGCCAGTAAAATGTCAAATATGAAGAAATATACCGAGTTATTACAACAAATGTATTTCAAAAAAACCTCAAATAACTAGAAAAATAATAGAAAATTTAGCCCCCATC
Organism: Voacanga thouarsii; assembly: GCA_026120185.1. Lineage (NCBI taxonomy): Eukaryota > Viridiplantae > Streptophyta > Magnoliopsida > Gentianales > Apocynaceae > Voacanga > Voacanga thouarsii. The sequence goes on along the minus strand of JANUWF010003401.1, from coordinate 393,666 downwards.
ACATACTCTCATACTTGAGCTTTTACTTGTCCTCATGCAAACAAGAGCAAGACACTAAGCATTTAGAACAAGACAAAAAACTTAGCAAAATTTTCCAAAAAAAATTCATCCATAATGAAGACATAACCTTCTTCTAACCTTAAACATAAACTTATCATTCACTTAAACATTTCAAAACATTATAAACTCTTGTACTAAATTAAACAATCCCAAGGCCATCAAAGTTAAGCTAAACAAGTTTATATCTAGTACAATAAAATCATCCTACTCCTCAAGCAAAAACATAGAAAAAATAAATCATAAAAACCAAGCCGTTTAACTAATTCAAGTAATATAAACTCAAATTAAAATAACTAAAGTTAGTGAAACAAGAAAACACTCCAATCTTCTTTTTTTTATTCTATGACTTTGGGAATTGTTAGCTTCAAGTACGTGGATTTCACCCCACACACTGTATTGGCCCCCTTATAGTCATCATTTATAATTTTTTTCAGCAATTTTCTTTTTCTTTCATCTTTGTTTCCTTACATTTTGCCCTCGAGATAGCCCCAAGAGAGTGTGATGCTTCTTTAGTCAAATTTAAATCCATCCCTTAGTCATGTTTTAATTAAAACATTAATTCCAAAATACACATACGGGAAAGTATACTTATCGCAAGCATAGTAAAGGGAATTAATGAGTATGGATCCTCAAAGGTACAAGTACATATTAATCACTTTTCATTCATATTTTAACCAAACCAAAAAATGTGAGAAAAGATTACAAAGAAAAATAAAGAAATATATAAAACTCAAGGATGTAAAAATATGCAATTTAGACACTTATTCTAGAAAAACACAGTAATGAACCAATTAGCATTTTTCTCAAGTAATAATCATCTTGGCATCAGAAAGGAATGTAAAGTAAAATTCAATCGTTTGTCAAGTTATGAATCTACATAGATAAATTCCACTTCGTTTGTCATTCAAATTAATTACTATATTTCTTTTCATATTAACAGATTTGTCAATCAGGCTAATAAAACCAAAACATGCATTTAAGTTCATTATTATATTTTGATTCAATTAGTCGGTTTGTCAATCAAGCAATCCTAACCAAAATATGAATGAATCTCAAATCCTTAAAAACATAAAATTAGCTAATGACCGTTTGGTAGAGGTGAAATCAATGATTTTAGTTCACTTAGTCCTAAAATCCTAACTTTGCCATTCAAGTCCATTAAAATTTGACAATTATGAAATCAATGCAATGTAACTCCTAACATCGTTATATCTGAGTCAATTAGAAGAACACGCATCAATAAGCAATGGTAACATGTAATCAAATATCAAACAGGATAAAGAATTGATCAAATAACTAAATTAATACAAAATCTTGAATCCAAAATAATATTAAATAACAATAACATTGAATACATCATTGTTAAAGGAAAAGAAAACAAAAATAAAAGAAATTAATCAGAGATAAGCCTCTTTCTTCTCCTTTAAAGACTTTCGTGAACAATCCTCCTTGATTGGGTGAACTCCTCATTCAATGAGTTATTGGAATTTATGCTCCTTGATCCACCTCTCTCTCCCTTGTTTTTTTCTTGCTTTTATAGGCCCTTTGATGATAAATTCATTGCTTGAGGAACCTTGGCCATGTAGGATTTAGAAAATACCCAAATCATTGAAAATTTAGCAAATTCGTGCACAAGATTTTGAGGGAGATGAAAATAGGGGAGCATGCACGGTTTAAAAAAACGGAGAGAAAAATAAACCGCAAGCCTTAGAGGCCATACAAAAGCGTGTAAATCATACCTTTGCGCTCCTTAACCCATCTAGGTTGAGTAGGAGCGGATTGAACGACTGGAATCGCCTCGCTTCGCCCTCTTGAAGAAGTTTCTAGTTGAACACCCGCTAGCCTTCTACTTCGCCTTGTTTGCATCAACGCGAACCTTTCCAGCTCTCGAAATATTCCTTTGCCTATCCTCTAGTCAATGAACACAATAATGAAGAGGAACAATCTAAAATCTCCTTGGTTCTCTCGCTATTGATTAGTAACGGACAAGGAGTAAACTACAAGAAGAGGGTGGCGTGAGAGATAGAGCTTACGTGAGGCTCTCCGTGAGTTTTTGGAAAATTAGGGTTTTTCTCTACCAGAGCCTAGTTTATTAGTTAGCCTAAACTAGGTTTCTCAATATCTGATAAACATATCCCCGGGATTTCAAAACACCCAAATGTTATCCTGAGAATCAGTTTGGCCTAACCCTAAACTCCTCTTAATCGTATCTGGAAAAAACCCGAAGGTCCAAGCTATTGGGCCGGAAAAATATTTATTATTTCTCTTGGACCCAAAAGGCCCAAAATAATAAACATTAATTATTTATTTCCTGGACTTATATAAATAACCCAATAAATAATTAATGAGCCCAAATGAATCAAAATAATTAATCTTTAATTATTTATTTCTTGGGCCTATATAAATAACCCAATAAATAATTAAACATTAATTATTTCCCCTAGTTTAAGCCCATGTTGATTTCTTAATTATTCATACTAGACCTAGGCTCTGAATAATTAATTAACAAATTAAACTATAGTATTAATTTCTCTCAACTTCTATTTTAATTAATTTATTTATTTTATTCCAGTCCAATAATAAATTAGACTTCCTGAATAAAATAAAATAAAATAAAATAAAATCCTCTTGAACTGAGACCAATTCATCAACCCAAAATTAGTTAGGACTTACGGGCTATTCCGAGGACCAAAAAGACACATCGCCTTGGCTGCTAAAATGAGCAAAATACCCCTGCTGTATAAATAGGTGTATTTTGCATTTTAAATATTTCATAATATCACCATAAGGAAATATTGACCCCAAGGACAATGTTGCATTAGCAAAGTCTCCGACCTATAGGTGAAATGACTAAAATACCCCTCTACACATCGCCGTACATTTAGAGAGGAAGAAGTGTACTAACACCCCTCTAAATGACGTATACTATCCTTAGGCTTCTAGTCCAATGATCCACGACTTCCTGGAGAGTTTCCGTTTTCCAAGGGAGCTACTCTAAAGCAAACATCCAAGTCATGTTTCCCTGGGCCCTGGACATTTTAGACTATTCGGACAACCACAAGAGGCGATATAGTGCAGAAACTATCTTGTACAAGTCTGTCTTAATTAACTAGTCACACATACCCAACATGCAAGTATATTGGCCCTACGATAGAACCTCAACTATAGCAAATCAATGTATATGCTTCTAGCTTCGCCAGACCACCAACTCATACTCAAGTCGTGGAGTACTAGTCTACGCTGTTGTGGTAGTAGTCTAGGTTTCTATCATATAGTACTTTTAGAAACCACTACTATAGGTCTTGTCCTACGTATTCGAAATACGCTTATTGTTAGTGTTGTGCTCTAGAGGCAATCACTTGTGTCATGTATATTGCATATTAAATTAATAAGAGGCAGTTTTTATCTTTCAGTTTGATTGTTATGTCGAGACATGTGTACAAACCATTAGATAAAGTCCCCAGTACAAAACAGTGTTAAGAAAATTATGATAGAGATCATGATGTGAGATTCCTACTACACTATGCAGTGTTTATACTTAAATAATCCCCAGTCATAGTATTAAGAAGATGGGACATTATTAATACGCCAAGACTGTCACATGTTATATCTCTTAATTGGATCAAGCAGTGGTTCTCATATCAGTGAGTATTGGGATACTCAGGATTAACGTGTGGATGCTTGTTTTAGAACAGGTTCATTGGATAACCTAGCTACGAGATAATCACTTGGATAACTATTCAGTGCCAGTGATAGAATCTCATTATAGTAAGTGTGCAAGTATCCTTAGACTTGAGATCTCCAAGGTACTTTGTTTAACGAGCGTTGTACTTTGATTCTAATCTTTGGAGTCTTATCTAGGACTGCCTATGGGATGGATATTGGGTACAACGTAAAGTAAACAAAAGTAGTTGAGACAGTCAATAAAGAATTCACCACTCTTAATAGTAGGAGAGTATATCTCAAGGCTACTTGTAGAAATCATTACTCATGAAGTCCTTGGCCAAGGCGACTATGTGATGGAAATGGTTCCAATTGATACACATATCGAGTAATGGATTTTTTGAACAAGTACTAAAATATTCGTGGCAGAATTAATAATATTCTGGAGGGAGTTGGCACTAATTCCATGCTCTAGACCAAATGAGATATTGTATGGTGAAAGGAGTTTATTGCACTGATAATTTGCTATTGAAAGGTTCATGTCAAGCCACTTGACTTTCTGTACTTTTGGGTGGTCAAGAGTCATTGCAAGATGTCACTCTTGATATTCTAAATATGGATTTATTAATTAGAGAATTAATAAATTTAATCCTTTATGTTATTAAGGATTATTAATTCTAATATTGTTAGAATTAATTCATATTATGCTACCAATAAGACCAGGAAACCTAATGGGTCACACACAATAAAGGTTTGAATGCTCAAATATATTATTTGATAATATTGTGGGGTTAATTAAGAGAAGGGAATATATTTATAGGTGAATTATAAGTTTGTTATAATTCATGGAACCTAATTGTAATTAAGTAAACTTCAAGGACCAATTTGTTGACAATTGGACGTTGAAGGACTAAGTTACAATTTACGGTAATTATAAATCTATAAATATAAGGAAACGGTTTCCTTAGGGTAAGAGACAGACTATTCACACAATAACAGAGAAACCATTTCTCTGCCTCTCTCTTGATCAAACCCTAGTCGTCTCTCTCTTATTAATCAAGCCCTAGCCTCCTAAATTCTACTAGCATAGAATTGTGAGATTGTGAGCGTTCGACCTTGTGTGGATTATCATTAGAGGGAGTTCTTTCCTGGACTTCAATTGAGCTGCTGTGAACTGGTTTTGTGATCTGGATCGCGCCTGCGTTCTTGGAACAAGAAAATTTTAAATTCCGGCTTCAAGAGGTAGTAAGCGTGATCTTCTCTTTTTCCCATTTCTACTGCAAACCTGTGATCCATGGCTTGGATTTCTTGCTATTTTCCGCTGCATTTAATCTGTTTAATTAATTTAGAAATCCTACACTTATGTCATGAAGTGAGTGGACTACTCACTGGCTAAATGTAAGCCATTCTCCATTTGGAATTCATAACATAATAACCTAAATATGATGAGGTTCCCAGTCTCATCAATAGGTTAAGAACAAATGTTTATGTGTTAAATAACCCATGATTCATACCTTACTATGAAAGACCACCATTCACATAGATCACTTATTTAAACACAATGGGTCTGTTCCAAACGAAAATTGTACACAAACAAAAAGTAAATTCACAAACAAATTCTGAAAATAAATTCTTTTATTAAAATATTTGATTTTACATCAGAAGCCTAGTCTAAGAGGGCATACAATCCAATAACCTCCCACTTACACTCTAAGACTAGGTAAGTCCATAGGTACCCACCCCTATGGCGTCTAAGTGTCTCTTGAAGACTCTTTCAACCAAAGACTTGGTGAATAGATCTGCTAGATTGTTTTCTGAGGTAATATGTTCCACCACGACTTCCCGTCTCTGGATGAAATCCCGGATCAGGTGGTACTTCCTCTCGATGTGTTTCCCCTTCTTGTGGTTCCGAGGCTTCTTAGATTGCGATACTGCTCCAGTGTTGTCGCAATACATCACAATCGGCCTGTCTATATATGGTACGACTCCAAGTTTTGAAAGGAACTTCTGGAGCCAAACTGCTTCCTTGGACGCCTCCGAAGCAGCCACATACTCAGCTTCCATGGTTGAGTCAGCAATACAAGACTGCTTAATACTCCTCTATGAAATTGCTCCTCCAGACAAGGTGAAGACATATCCACTAGTGGATTTTCTCTCATCCTTATCCGCCTAGAAGTCTGAATCTGTGTATCCTGTAGGAACCAAATCATTAGCCACAGTAAACCGAGCATATAATCTCTCGTTCCCTTGAGGTACTTGAGAATATGCTTTACGACTTGCCAATGAACCTCCCTGGGTTTGACTGATATCTGCAAACTAAGCCCACGACAAAGCGAGATATTTGGCCTAGTACACGACATGGCATACATGAGACTTCCCACGGCCGAAGCGTAGGGAGTCCTACTCATTCTGTCATTTTCTTCTTGAGACTCAGGACAGTCCTTCGAAGAAAATGACAACCCATGTCTGCAAGGGATTAGTGCTCCCTTACATAAGTCCATGCTGTACTTGGCCAGCATTTTGTCAATCTATGTCGTTTGGGATAACCCTAACATTCTCTGCTTCCTATTTCTAGTAAGCCTAATCCCGAGAATGTAGCTGGCTTCTCCCAAGTCCTTCGTACTGAATTGACTAGACAGCCAAACCTTTGTAGATGACAATGTCTCTACATCATTTCCAATGAGTAGAATATCATCCACATACGGGACAAGAAAAACCACATTAATGCCTTCAAGTTTCCTGTACACACATAGTTCATCTTCGTTTTGAATAAAACCATAAGACTTTACAGTCTCATTAAAATGAATGTTCCATACTCTCGATGTCTGCTTAAGTCCATAAATGGACTTCTTAAGCTTGCAAACCATGTGATCCTGGCCTTCAGCAATGAAGCCTTCCGGTTAGGACATATAGATGTCTTCACTAAGATGGCCATTTAAAAATGCCGTCTTAACATCCATTTGCCATATCTCGTAGTCATAGTGACATGCGATGGCAAGGAGGAAGCAGATGGATTTAAGCATGGCTACCGAGGAAAAGGTTTCCTCATAGTCGATTCCTTCTTTTTGAGTATACCCTTTCGCCACAAGCCTAACTTTGAAGGTTTCCACCTTCCCATCCGCTCCTCTCTTTCTCTTGTATACCCACTTGCACCCAATGGGTTTTATCCCCTTAGGTGAAGCTACAAGATCCCAAACCTGATTGAGGTACATAGACTCAATCTCGGCTTTTATTGCTTCATGCCACAGATTTGCATTGGCATCAGCAATAGCCTTCTCGTATCTAGTGGTGTCTTGTTCCTAATGGTCGGAGACCAGCTCAAAGGCTTCTCCAGTCCATCTATCCGGAACCCTAGACACTCTCCCACTACGACGAGGCTCTATTTGCACAAGCTCTTGAGGTTGTACCTCTTCTTGTTCCACAATCGGGTTAGAAGAAGTTGATTCCGTAGATAACTTCTCCTCAAGTTCCAACCTCGTTGAACCTTTAGTGGAAGTACTTTGATCATCTTCTAAGTATCTAGCATCGGTACTGACTAGTACCTTCTGCTCCTTAGGATGATAAAAGTAACCTCCTTTTGTCCCTTTTGGATACCTAACAAAATAGCGTAATTCTGATCTTGGTTCCAACTCGTCTCCCTTGATCAGTACATAAGCTGGACATCCCCAAATCCTAAGATGATTCAGACTTGGCTTACACCTAGTCCACATCTCATAGGGAGTCCTAGGTACTGACTTGGAAGGCACCAAGTTCAGAATATATGCCGCTGTTTCCATGGCATATCCCTAAAAGGACACTGGAAGAGTAGCATGAGACATCATGATTCGGACCATTTTCATCAATGTCCTGTTCCTTCTCTCAGCTACTCCGTTCTGCTGGGGTGTTCCTGTCGTAGAGAGTTGGGATACTATCCCATGATATACCATGTAGTCCTTGAATTCACCTAAGAGGTACTCTCCACCACAATCCGATCGTAAGATTTTGATTAATTTACCTGTCCGATGCTCCACTTTAGCCTTAAACTCCTTGAACTTGTCAAAAGAGTTAGACTTACGTCTCATCAGGTAAATGTAACCATATCTCGTACAATCATCTGTGAACGTGATGAAGTACTCAAAACTCCCCTAGCTGGTGTAGACAATGGACCACACACATCAGTCTGAACATGACTCAACACCTCATTGGCTCTATCCGCCTTTGGTGTAAATGACCTCTTGGTCATCTTTTCCATTAAGAAGGATTCATACTGAAGCCAACTTTCCAATCTCAATGAGCCAAAAGGCCCATAATGGATTAGCCTTTGAATCTTTGTTGAGTTAATATGACCCAACCTTAGATGCCAAAGGTATGAATCATTGATATTGGTCTTTCTCTTCTTAGTTAAAGGTTCAAACTGAGCATTATTTGATTTGTTGCTAATAGGGTTCAAAAAGAACAGATTTCCATACGTATGCCCAGTACATAAAATTTCTCCATCTCTACTGATAGAAATACCAGAATGGAAAGATACAGAATATCCTTGATTAATAAGATTTGCAACTGAAATCAAACTCTGACGAAAACTAGGTACATATAAAATATCCTTTAAAACCACTATCTTATTACAATAAAAAATAAGATCCAGCTCTCCCACTACAAGGGCCCAGACTTGTGCTCTATTACCCACTCGAAGCCCATGTTCGCCCTTCTTGAGTCTTCTTATCTTTCTAAACCCCTGCAAGGAGTTACAGATATGATCAGTGGCTCCTGAATCAACAATCCAAGTGGATGTTTATCCTACCATTGATATGAACTCTAGATAGTAAACATTACCTGTGGGGTTTTTCTTGGCCTGAAGATTTGGACACTCTTTTTTCCAGTGTCCCTTCTTCCCACACTTGAAGCACTTGCCCTTTGGTTTGTCCGTGGGCTGGTTCTTGGGCTGGGCTGCTGCATTCCCCTTCTTCCTCTTGAACTTTCTAGGTTTAGGCCCAGTTCTTGAAGAAGAAGCCTTAGCAATCATGGCCTTTGACTGTGGCTTCAAGACCTTCTCCGCCATCTAGAGCTCTTTCATTAGTTCAGTTAAACTCATGTTCAACTTATTCATGTTATAGTTTAACTTGAACTGAGTAAAAGAGCCCGATAGAGATTCGAGAATCATATTCACTTGGCTCTCGGGGTCAATGACAGCCCCTAAGATTTTCGCCTCCTCGAAAGCAGCAATCATCTTGAGCATATGCTCTCGGACTGATGCTCCCTCAGCCATCTTAGTGTTAACAATAGTTCGAAGAACCTCCTGCCTTGCGGGCCTGCTCTTGTCTGCGAATATAGTTGCCAATTATTGACTTATGTCATATGCAAAAGCCATGTGCTCGGATTTTGACTGGAGCACATTAGACATGGAAGCTAACATATAGCAACGTGCCATTTCATCAGCTTTCTTCCATGCCTTCTCAGCCTCTCGCTCTTCAGCGGTGAAACCTTCCCCGATAATAGGGCAGGTCTCGTAAAGGACATACTTATACTCCTTAGCTATGAGTATTATGTCCAGGTTCCTTTTCCAGTCCACATAGTTTGGACCCGTTAACTTATTCTCCCTGAGAATAATGGCCAATGGACTAAAAGAACCTCTTACCATTTTTGAAAATCTAAAATAAAAGAAAGAATTTAGTTTGTGAAAACAAAATAAAATTTGTGCGCTGAAAATAATTTGGCTATTAGGAAAACTGACATAGCTTCTTGGGAAGATTAACAGTTTCCTAAGCTAAATGTATTATCCACCACAAATTAATTTTCCTTCTAGGTAATGGTCTAGAGAATAACTCCATCGTGGGATGACCGTTTCCTCTCATTTCCTATGGATATACCTCGCACTATAACCTCCAACGTGGGCTGGCCGATCATAGTACGTTCCCCGGGTTATTAATTACATCCTTCCATTAGATCTAGATCCTTGTGGTATCCCCATCCTATACGAGTTCACTCCCAAGATGACGTGAGGGGATCCACGATCTCTAACGAGGACCATGATGGAAGCCGTGGGGCCGTTGGAACCCCTCTCCCACTTAGTCTTTTAAAATAAAGGTTTTCTAGAAAATATCCTTTTGAAATTTCCATTAAGTTTTTCCTTAACTAAAAAATAAAATATCTAAGTCCAATAAAATCTCTATGTCAAGGCTTATATCATATGAGAGATTTTCTCCATGGACTAATTTTATTTAAGTTAGAACTTAATGATTTCAAAAATTTTCCAATTAAAACTTTCTAGAGACTTTGGTCTCAAGTTTATTTGACAAAATCATTTTTCTAGTCTAAAACAAAACAAAATGGCTCTCCATTTTAATTTACAAAAATATCTAAATCCAATATATTTTCTATGTCAAGGATTAAATCCTTTGAGAAAATATTCAAGGATTAATTTTTGTACCAATTAAAATAACCATTTAATTTTTGAAGAAAAATATTTTTCTTGTAAAAAATGTTCCCAAAGACTTTGGTCTTTGAGAAAAAGCACACATAGGTACATAAAAAAATAGCATGCTCGAAAACAGTAAACGTTTTCATGCTTTTCTATTTTTTAAACCTAAGTGTCCAAATAATAGAATTAAACACATTAATTAATTAATTAATAATCTTGTTTAATACTAAATCCCTTACTAATATTTTTCACGCAAATATATTCCAAGAATATAAATATTGCCAAAATATTAACTTCGTCTGGTATGGGACCCAAAACAAAAAAGGAAAAAAAAATTGTAAAAATCGCAGGCGGTCCACTGCACCGGTCGCACCAAATCGGCGCCTTCTGCTCGTCGGTCCACCACACCCACCGGTGCACCAGCCGCACCAGATCAGACACTGCCTCAACTCGCCAAGCCGCGATCCGCCCGCCCGAGTGCCCTCGCCCGCGACCACGCCGCTCTCTCTGTCGCATGACCCACGTGTTGATCCGTTTTCCGCTCCACGACCAGCGAGCCAGTTGCAATTGAATTGCAACTTTCAATTGAATCGGCTTGGATTGCTACAGAGACAGCTCGGCTTCACGGCTCCACAAACGCGGCTCTAGACATACGCACAGAGTCGGCTCGGCTCAAACGGCTCAGCTCGATCGCGACTTAGGAACAGTACCTTTCTTCTTCATTTTTCTTCTGTCCACGTTCGAAAGTTCAGAAACTTCTTTTCGATTTTTCCAGCCTTCTTTGGCTTCTTTGGACATATTTAATTACAAAAAACATCCAAAACAAAAACACAATCGCCTATACCCATTTAAATTGTGTTTACACGATTAAACTTCAAAGCCAAAAAATTTTACGGAGGGCTCCTATGCTTCAACGGTAAAGCTTACATCAAGCCTATCCCATACCAAAACAGCAAAGGATCACAGGTATAATCATCTTCTCCATTTTTATTAACTACCATGCTCCCTATATTGATCAAAAACTAGTGTCTCTGATACCACATTGAGGGAGACGAAAACAGGGGAGCATGCACGGTTTAAAAAAAACAGAGAGAAAAATAAACCGCAAGCCTTAGAGGCCATACGGAAGCGTGAAGATCATACATTTGCGCTCCTTAACCCTTCTAGGTCGAGTAGGAGCGGATTGAACGACTGGAATCGCCTCGCTTCGCCCACTTGAAGAAGCTTCCGGTTGAACACCCGCTAGCCTTCTACTTCGCCTTGTTTGCATCAATGCCAACCTTTCCAGCTCTCGAAATATTCCTCTACCTAACCTCTAGTCGGTGAACATAATCGTGAAGAGGAACAATCTAAAATCTCCTTGGTTCTCTCGCTATTGATTAGCCAAGGATATGGAGTAAACCACAAGAAGAGGGTGGCGTGAGAGAGAGAGCTTACGTTAGGCTCCCTGTGAGTTTTTGGAAAATTATGGTTTTTCTCTACCAGAGCCTAGTTTATTAGTTAGCCTAAACTAGGTTTCTCAATATCTGATAAACATATCCCCGGGATTTCAAAACATCCGGATGTTATCCTGAGAATCAGTTTGGCCTAACCCTAAACTCCTCTTAACCGTATTTGGAAAAAACCCTAAGGTCCAAGCTATTGGGCCGGAAAAAATATTTATTATTTCTCTTGGACCCAAAAGGCCCAAAATAATAAACATTAAATATTTATTTCCTGGGCTTACATAAATAACCCAATAAATAATTAATGAGCCCAAATGAACCAAAATAATTAATCTTTAATTATTTATTTCTTGGGCCTATATAAATAACCCAATAAATAATTAAACATTAATTATTTCCCCTAATTTAAGCCCATGTTAATTTCTTAATTATTCATACTGGACCTAGGCCCTAAATAATTAATTAACCAATTAAACTAGAGTATTAATTTCTCTCAACTCCTATTTTAATTAATTTATTTATTTTATTCCAGTCCAATAATAAATTAGACTTCCTGAATAAAATAAAATAAAATCCTCTTGAATTGAGACCAATTCCTCAACCCAAAATTAGTTAAGACTTACGGGCTATTCCGAGGACCAAAAAGACACATTGCCTTGGCTGCTAAAATGACCCAAATACCCTTGTTATATAAATAGCTGTATTTTGCATTTTAAATATTTCTTAATATTACCATAAGGAAATATTAACCCCAAAGACAATGCTACATTAGCAATGTCTCCGACCTACAGGTGAAATGACTAAAATATCCCTCTACACATCGTCGTACATTTAGAGAGGAATAAGTGTACTAACACCCCTCTAAATGACATGTACAATCATTAGGCTTCTAGTCCAATGATCCACGACTTCCTGGAGTGTTTCCGCTTTCCAAGGGAGCTACTCTAAAGAAAACATTCAAGTCATGTTTCCCAGAGCCCTGGACATTTTAGACCATTCGGACAACCACATGGGGCAATATAGTGCAGAAACTATCTTGTACAAGTCTATCTTAACTAACTAGTCACACATACCCAACATGCAAGTATATTGGCCCTAGAATAGAACCTCAACTATAGCAAATCAAAGTATATGCTTCCAGCTTCACCAGACCACCAACTTATACTCAAGTCGTAGAGTACTAGTCCACGCTGTAGCGGTAATAGTCTAGGTTTCTATCATATAATACTTTTAGAAACCACTACTCCAGGTCCTGTCCTACGTATTCGAAATACGCTTATGTCATGAAGTGAGTGGACTACTCACTGGCTAAAGGTAAGTCATTCCCCTTTTCGAATTCACAACATAATAACCTAGACATGATGAGATTCCTATTTTCATAAATTGGTGAAGAACGAACGTTTATGTGTTAAATAACCCGTGAACCATACCATACTGTGAAAGACCACCATTCACATGGATAACTTATTTAAACACAATAGTTCTGTTCCAAACGAAAATTGTGCACAAACAAAAATTAAATTCCCAAACAAATTTTGAAAATAAATTCTTTTATTAAAATATTTGATTTTACATAAAAAACCTAGTCTAAGAGGGCATACAATCCAACAGATTTTCTCCTTCCAGAGTCGGCCAAGCACCGAATACATTCGACCCACCTAGCACTTGGTAGAATCTATTCTTCTTTTAGATTTTTTTTTTATTTTTACTGGCCGAAGAGAATTGACTTGGCGCCTGGTCCACTTGCAAAACCCTGTGCCAGGTCTGTTCTACTTTCTTCCGAAAGTTTCCTCGATTTCCTCAGCCGGACCAGAATGGACTCAGCGTCTGGTCCTTTGGCTGGGCCTGGTGCCAGGTACATTTTAGAATTATTCACTTTTTGTTCGAATTACACGCTAATCTGCACAAATATGCAAAAACAAATTTATACGAGCAAAATGTCAAATATGAAGGAATATACCGAGTTATTACAACAAATGTATTTAAAAAAAAACCTCAAATAGCAAGAAAAATAATGGTAATTTTAGCCCCCATCACATACTCCCATACTTGAACTTTAACTTGTGCTCATGCAAACAAGAACTAGACACTAAGCATTTAGAACAAGACAAAAAACATAACAAAATTTTCCATAAAAACTTATTCATAATGAAGACATAACCTTCTTCCAACCTTAAACTTAAACTTATCATTCACTTAAACATTTCAAAACATTATAAACTCTTGTACAAAATTAAACAATCCCAAGGCCATCAAAGTTAAGTTAGACAAGTTTATATCTAGTACGATAAAATCATCCTACTCCTCAAGCAAAAACATAGAAAAAATAAATCATAAAAATCAAGCCACTTAACTAATTCAAGTAATATAAACTCAAATTAACACAACTAAAGTTAGTGAAACATGAAAACACTCCAATCTTCTTTTTTTTATTCTATGACTTTGGGAGTTGATAGCTTCAAGTTCATGAATTTCTCCCCACACACTGTATTGGCCCCCTTATAGTCATCATTTATAATTTTTTTCAACAATTTTCATTTTATTTCTTCTTTCTTTCCTTACATCTTGCACTCGAGATAGCACCCAAGAGAGTGTGAAGCTTCTTAAGTCATATTTAAATCCAACCCTTAGTCATGTTTTAATTAAAACATTAATACCAAAATACACATACGGGTAAGTATACTTGTCGTAAGCATAGTAAAGGGAATTAACGAGTATCAATCCTAAAAGGAACAGGTACACATTAATCACTTTTCATTCATTGTTTAACCAAACCAAAAAAAAAAGTGAGAAAAGAATACAAAGAAAAAGAAATAAATATATACAACTCAAGGACGTAAAAATATGAAATTTAGACACTTATCCTAGAAAACATGGTAATGAACCAATTAGCAATTTTCTCAAGTAATAATCATCTTGGCATCACAAAGGAATGTAAAGTAAAATTCAATCCTTTGTCAAGTTATGAATCTACTTAGATAAATTCCACATCGTTTGTCATTCAATGGAATTACTGTATTTCTATTCATATTAACAGATTTGTCAATCAAGCTAACATAACCAAAACAAGCATTTAAGTTCATCATTATATTTTGATTCAATTGGTAGGTTTCTCAATCAAGCTATCCTAACCAAAATATGAATGAATCTCAAATCCTTAAAGACATAAAATTAGCTAATGACCATTTGGTGGAGGTGAAATCAACTAATCTTTGATCACTTAGTCCTAAAATCATAACTTTGTCATTCGAGTCCATTAAGATTTGAAAATTATGAAATCAATGCAATGTAACTCCTAACATCGTTCTGTCTATGTCAATTAGAAGAACTCGCATCAATAACCAATGATAACAAGTAATCAAATATCAAACAGGATAAAGAATTGATCAAATAACTAAATTAATACAAAATCATGAATCCAAAATAATATTAAATTACAATAATATCGAATACATCATTGTTAAAGGAAAAGAAAAAAAAAAGAAATAACTCAGAGATAAGCCTCTTTCTTCTCCCTTAAAGACTCTCGTGAACAATCCTCCTTGATTGGGTGAACTCCCCATTCAATGAGTATTTGGAATTTATGCTCCTTGATCCACCTCTCTCTCCCTTGTTTTTTTCTTGCTTTTATAGGCCCTTTGATGTTAAATTCATTGCTCGAGGAACCTTGGCCATGTAGGATTTAGAAAATACCAAAATCATTGAAAAATTAGCAAATTCGTGCACTAGATTTTCTCCTTCCAGAGTCGGCCAAGGACCGAAAACATTCGACCCACCTAGCACTAGGTAGAATCTATTCTTCTTTTAAATTTTTTCGTTATTTTTACTGGCCGAACAGAATTGACTCGGCGCTTGGTCCACTTGCAAAACCCTGTGCCAGGTCTATTCTACTTTCTTCCGGTAGTTTCCTCGATTTCCTCAGCCGGACCAGAATGGACCCAGCGCCTGGTCCTTTGGCTGGGCCTGGTGCCAGGTACATTTTAGAATTATTCACTTTTTGTTCGAATTAAACTCTAATCTGCAAAAACAAATTTATACGAGCAATATGTCAAATATGAATGAATATACCGAGTTATTACAACAAATGTATTTTAAAAAAAAACCTCAAATAACTAGAAAAATAATGGTAATTTTAGCCCCCATCATATACTCCCATACTTGAACTTTAACTTGTGCTCATGCAAACAAGAACTAGACACTAAGCATTTAGAACAAGACAAAAAACATAGCAAATTTTTCCATAAAAAATTTATTCATAATGAAGACATAACCTTTTTCCAACCTTAAACTAATACTTATCATTCACTTAAACATTTCAAAACATTATAAACTCTTGTACAAAATTAAACAATCCCATGGCCATCAAAGTTAAGTTAGACAAGTTTATATCTAGTACGATAAAATCATCCTACTCCTCAAGCAAAAACATAGAAAAAATAAATCATAAAAATCAAGCCACTTAACTAATTTAAGTAATATAAACTCAAATTAACACAACCAAAGTTAGTGAAACATGAAAACACTCCAATCTTCTTTTTTTTTATTTTATGACTTTGGGAGTTGACAGCTTCAAGTTCATGGATTTCTCCCCACACACTGTATTGGCCCCCTTATAGAAATCATTTATAATTTTTTTCAGCAATTTTCATTTTATTTCTTTTTTCTTTCCTTACATCTTGCACTCGAGATAGCACCCAATAGTGTGTGAAGCTTCTTAAGTCATATTTAAATCTAACCCTTAGTCATGTTTTAATTAAAACATTAATTCCAAAATACACATACGGGTAAGAATACTTGTCGTAAGCATAGTAAAGGGAATTAACGAGTATCAATCCTAAAAGGAACAGGTACACATTAATCACTTTTCATTCATTGTTTAACCAACCCAAAAAAAAGTGAGAAAAGAATACAAAGAAAAAGAAATAAATATATACAACTCAAGGACGCAAAAATATGCAATTTAGACACTTATCCTAGAAAACATGGTAATGAACCAATTAGCAATTTTCTCAAGTAATAATCATCTTGGCATCACAAAGGAATGTAAAGTAAAATTCAATCGTTTGTCAAGTTATGAATCTAATTAGATAAATTCCACATCGTTTGTCATTCAATGGAATTACTGTATTTCTATTCATATTAACA
This sequence comes from Voacanga thouarsii, assembly GCA_026120185.1. Taxonomy (NCBI): domain Eukaryota; kingdom Viridiplantae; phylum Streptophyta; class Magnoliopsida; order Gentianales; family Apocynaceae; genus Voacanga; species Voacanga thouarsii. The sequence goes on along the minus strand of JANUWF010003401.1, from coordinate 376,956 downwards.
GATTTATCGATCAAGCTAACATAACCAAAACAAGCATTTAAGTTCATCATTATATTTTGATTCAATTGGTAGGTTTCTCAATCAAGCTATCCTAACCAAAATATGAATGAATCTCAAATCCTTAAAGACATAAAATTAGCTAATGACCATTTGGTGGAGGTGAAATCAACTAATCTTTGATCACTTAGTCCTAAAATCATAACTTTGTCATTCGAGTCCATTAAGATTTGACAATTATGAAATCAATGCAATGTAACTCCTAACATCGTTCTGTCTATGTCAATTAGAAGAACTCGCATCAATAACCAATGATAACAAGTAATCAAATATCAAACAGGATAAAGAATTGATCAAATAACTAAATTAATACAAAATCATGAATCCAAAATAATATTAAATTACAATAATATCGAATACATCATTGTTAAAGGAAAAGAAAAAAAAAAGAAATAACTCAGAGATAAGCCTCTTTCTTCTCCCTTAAAGACTCTCGTGAACAATCCTCCTTGATTGGGTGAACTCCCCATTCAATGAGTATTTGGAATTTATGCTCCTTGATCCACCTCTCTCTCCCTTGTTTTTTTCTTGCTTTTATAGGCCCTTTGATGTTAAATTCATTGCTCGAGGAACCTTGGCCATGTAGGATTTAGAAAATACCAAAATCATTGAAAAATTAGCAAATTCGTGCACTAGATTTTCTCCTTCCAGAGTCGGCCAAGGACCGAAAACATTCGACCCACCTAGCACTAGGTAGAATCTATTCTTCTTTTAAATTTTTTCGTTATTTTTACTGGCCGAACAGAATTGACTCGGCGCTTGGTCCACTTGCAAAACCCTGTGCCAGGTCTATTCTACTTTCTTCCGGTAGTTTCCTCGATTTCCTCAGATCGGACCGTGAATGGACCCAGCGCACGGTCCTTTGGTCGGGCCTCGGTGCCGTGTACATTTTAGAATTATTCACTTTTTGTTCGAATTATACTCTAATCTGCAAAAACAAATTTATACGAGCAATATGTCAAATATGAATGAATATACCGAGTTATTACAACAAATGTATTTTAAAAAAAAACCTCAAATAACTAGAAAAATAATGGTAATTTTAGCCCCCATCATATACTCCCATACTTGAACTTTAACTTGTGCTCATGCAAACAAGAACTAGACACTAAGCATTTAGAACAAGACAAAAAACATAGCAAATTTTTCCATAAAAAATTTATTCATAATGAAGACATAACCTTTTTCCAACCTTAAACTAATACTTATCATTCACTTAAACATTTCAAAACATTATAAACTCTTGTACAAAATTAAACAATCCCAAGGCCATCAAAGTTAAGTTAAACAAGTTTATATCTAGTACGATAAAATCATCCTACTCCTCAAGCAAAAACATAGAAAAAATAAATCATAAAAATCAAGCCACTTAACTAATTTAAGTAATATAAACTCAAATTAACACAACCAAAGTTAGTGAAACATGAAAACACTCCAATCTTCTTTTTTTTATTTTATGACTTTGGGAGTTGACAGCTTCAAGTTCATGGATTTCTCCCCACACACTCGTATTGGCCCCCTTATAGAAATCATTTATAATTTTTTTCAGCAATTTTCATTTTATTTCTTTTTTCTTTCCTTACATCTTGCACTCGAGATAGCACCCAATAGTGTGTGAAGCTTCTTAAGTCATATTTAAATCTAACCCTTAGTCATGTTTTAATTAAAACATTAATTCCAAAATACACATACGGGTAAGAATACTTGTCGTAAGCATAGTAAAGGGAATTAACGAGTATCAATCCTAAAAGGAACAGGTACACATTAATCACTTTTCATTCATTGTTTAACCAACCCAAAAAAAAGTGAGAAAAGAATACAAAGAAAAAGAAATAAATATATACAACTCAAGGACGCAAAAATATGCAATTTAGACACTTATCCTAGAAAACATGGTAATGAACCAATTAGCAATTTTCTCAAGTAATAATCATCTTGGCATCACAAAGGAATGTAAAGTAAAATTCAATCGTTTGTCAAGTTATGAATCTAATTAGATAAATTCCACATCGTTTGTCATTCAATGGAATTACTCGTATTTCTATTCATATTAACAGATTTATCGATCAAGCTAACATAACCAAAACAAGCATTTAAGTTCATCATTATATTTTGATTCAATTGGTAGGTTTCTCAATCAAGCTATCCTAACCAAAATATGAATGAATCTCAAATCCTTAAAGACATAAAATTAGCTAATGACCATTTGGTGGAGGTGAAATCAACTAATCTTTGATCACTTAGTCCTAAAATCATAACTTTGTCATTCGAGTCCATTAAGATTTGACAATTATGAAATCAATGCAATGTAACTCCTAACATCGTTCTGTCTATGTCAATTAGAAGAACTCGCATCAATAACCAATGATAACAAGTAATCAAATATCAAACAGGATAAAGAATTGATCAAATAACTAAATTAATACAAAATCATGAATCCAAAATAATATTAAATTACAATAATATCGAATACATCATTGTTAAAGGAAAAGAAAAAAAAAAGAAATAACTCAGAGATAAGCCTCTTTCTTCTCCCTTAAAGACTCTCGTGAACAATCCTCCTTGATTGGGTGAACTCCCCATTCAATGAGTATTTGGAATTTATGCTCCTTGATCCACCTCTCTCTCCCTTGTTTTTTTCTTGCTTTTATAGGCCCTTTGATGTTAAATTCATTGCTCGAGGAACCTTGGCCATGTAGGATTTAGAAAATACCAAAATCATTGAAAAATTAGCAAATTCGTGCACTAGATTTTCTCCTTCCAGAGTCGGCCAAGGACCGAAAACATTCGACCCACCTAGCACTAGGTAGAATCTATTCTTCTTTTAAATTTTTTCGTTATTTTTACCGGCCGAACAGAATTGACTCGGCGCTTGGTCCACTTGCAAAACCCCGTGCCAGGTCTATTCTACTTTCTTCCGGTAGTTTCCTCGATTTCCTCAATCGGACTGCGAATGGACCCAGCGCACGGTCCTTTGGTCGGGCCTCGGTGCCATGTACATTTTAGAATTATTCACTTTTTGTTCGAATTATACTCTAATCTGCAAAAACAAATTTATACGAGCAATATGTCAAATATGAATGAATATACCGAGTTATTACAACAAATGTATTTTAAAAAAAAACCTCAAATAACTAGAAAAATAATGGTAATTTTAGCCCCCATCATATACTCCCATACTTGAACTTTAACTTGTGCTCATGCAAACAAGAACTAGACACTAAGCATTTAGAACAAGACAAAAAACATAGCAAATTTTTCCATAAAAAATTTATTCATAATGAAGACATAACCTTTTTCCAACCTTAAACTAATACTTATCATTCACTTAAACATTTCAAAACATTATAAACTCTTGTACAAAATTAAACAATCCCAAGGCCATCAAAGTTAAGTTAAACAAGTTTATATCTAGTACGATAAAATCATCCTACTCCTCAAGCAAAAACATAGAAAAAATAAATCATAAAAATCAAGCCACTTAACTAATTTAAGTAATATAAACTCAAATTAACACAACCAAAGTTAGTGAAACATGAAAACACTCCAATCTTCTTTTTTTTTATTTTATGACTTTGGGAGTTGACAGCTTCAAGTTCATGGATTTCTCCCCACACACTGTATTGGCCCCCTTATAGAAATCATTTATAATTTTTTTCAGCAATTTTCATTTTATTTCTTTTTTCTTTCCTTACATCTTGCACTCGAGATAGCACCCAATAGTGTGTGAAGCTTCTTAAGTCATATTTAAATCTAACCCTTAGTCATGTTTTAATTAAAACATTAATTCCAAAATACACATACGGGTAAGAATACTTGTCGTAAGCATAGTAAAGGGAATTAACGAGTATCAATCCTAAAAGGAACAGGTACACATTAATCACTTTTCATTCATTGTTTAACCAACCCAAAAAAAAGTGAGAAAAGAATACAAAGAAAAAGAAATAAATATATACAACTCAAGGACGCAAAAATATGCAATTTAGACACTTATCCTAGAAAACATGGTAATGAACCAATTAGCAATTTTCTCAAGTAATAATCATCTTGGCATCACAAAGGAATGTAAAGTAAAATTCAATCGTTTGTCAAGTTATGAATCTAATTAGATAAATTCCACATCGTTTGTCATTCAATGGAATTACTCGTATTTCTATTCATATTAACAGATTTATCGATCAAGCTAACATAACCAAAACAAGCATTTAAGTTCATCATTATATTTTGATTCAATTGGTAGGTTTCTCAATCAAGCTATCCTAACCAAAATATGAATGAATCTCAAATCCTTAAAGACATAAAATTAGCTAATGACCATTTGGTGGAGGTGAAATCAACTAATCTTTGATCACTTAGTCCTAAAATCATAACTTTGTCATTCGAGTCCATTAAGATTTGACAATTATGAAATCAATGCAATGTAACTCCTAACATCGTTCTGTCTATGTCAATTAGAAGAACTCGCATCAATAACCAATGATAACAAGTAATCAAATATCAAACAGGATAAAGAATTGATCAAATAACTAAATTAATACAAAATCATGAATCCAAAATAATATTAAATTACAATAATATCGAATACATCATTGTTAAAGGAAAAGAAAAAAAAGAAATAACTCGAGAGATAAGCCTCTTTCTTCTCCCTTAAAGACTCTCGTGAACAATCCTCCTTGATTGGGTGAACTCCCCATTCAATGAGTATTTGGAATTTATGCTCCTTGATCCACCTCTCTCTCCCTTGTTTTTTTCTTGCTTTTATAGGCCCTTTGATGTTAAATTCATTGCTCGAGGAACCTTGGCCATGTAGGATTTAGAAAATACCAAAATCATTGAAAAATTAGCAAATTCGTGCACTAGATTTTCTCCTTCCGTAGTCGGCCAAGGACCGAAAACATTCGACCCACCTAGCACTAGGTAGAATCTATTCTTCTTTTAAATTTTTTCGTTATTTTTACCGGCCGAACAGAATTGACTCGGCGCTTGGTCCACTTGCAAAACCCCGTGCCAGGTCTATTCTACTTTCTTCCGGTAGTTTCCTCGATTTCCTCAAATCGGACTGCGAATGGACCCAGCGCCTGGTCCTTTGGCTGGGCCTGGTGCCAGGTACATTTTAGAATTATTCACTTTTTGTTCGAATTATACTCTAATCTGCAAAAACAAATTTATACGAGCAATATGTCAAATATGAATGAATATACCGAGTTATTACAACAAATGTATTTTAAAAAAAAACCTCAAATAACTAGAAAAATAATGGTAATTTTAGCCCCCATCATATACTCCCATACTTGAACTTTAACTTGTGCTCATGCAAACAAGAACTAGACACTAAGCATTTAGAACAAGACAAAAAACATAGCAAATTTTTCCATAAAAAATTTATTCATAATGAAGACATAACCTTTTTCCAACCTTAAACTAATACTTATCATTCACTTAAACATTTCAAAACATTATAAACTCTTGTACAAAATTAAACAATCCCAAGGCCATCAAAGTTAAGTTAAACAAGTTTATATCTAGTACGATAAAATCATCCTACTCCTCAAGCAAAAACATAGAAAAAATAAATCATAAAAATCAAGCCACTTAACTAATTTAAGTAATATAAACTCAAATTAACACAACCAAAGTTAGTGAAACATGAAAACACTCCAATCTTCTTTTTTTTATTTTATGACTTTGGGAGTTGACAGCTTCAAGTTCATGGATTTCTCCCCACACACTCGTATTGGCCCCCTTATAGAAATCATTTATAATTTTTTTCAGCAATTTTCATTTTATTTCTTTTTTCTTTCCTTACATCTTGCACTCGAGATAGCACCCAATAGTGTGTGAAGCTTCTTAAGTCATATTTAAATCTAACCCTTAGTCATGTTTTAATTAAAACATTAATTCCAAAATACACATACGGGTAAGAATACTTGTCGTAAGCATAGTAAAGGGAATTAACGAGTATCAATCCTAAAAGGAACAGGTACACATTAATCACTTTTCATTCATTGTTTAACCAACCCAAAAAAAAGTGAGAAAAGAATACAAAGAAAAAGAAATAAATATATACAACTCAAGGACGCAAAAATATGCAATTTAGACACTTATCCTAGAAAACATGGTAATGAACCAATTAGCAATTTTCTCAAGTAATAATCATCTTGGCATCACAAAGGAATGTAAAGTAAAATTCAATCGTTTGTCAAGTTATGAATCTAATTAGATAAATTCCACATCGTTTGTCATTCAATGGAATTACTGTATTTCTATTCATATTAACAGATTTATCGATCAAGCTAACATAACCAAAACAAGCATTTAAGTTCATCATTATATTTTGATTCAATTGGTAGGTTTCTCAATCAAGCTATCCTAACCAAAATATGAATGAATCTCAAATCCTTAAAGACATAAAATTAGCTAATGACCATTTGGTGGAGGTGAAATCAACTAATCTTTGATCACTTAGTCCTAAAATCATAACTTTGTCATTCGAGTCCATTAAGATTTGACAATTATGAAATCAATGCAATGTAACTCCTAACATCGTTCTGTCTATGTCAATTAGAAGAACTCGCATCAATAACCAATGATAACAAGTAATCAAATATCAAACAGGATAAAGAATTGATCAAATAACTAAATTAATACAAAATCATGAATCCAAAATAATATTAAATTACAATAATATCGAATACATCATTGTTAAAGGAAAAGAAAAAAAAGAAATAACTCGTGAGATAAGCCTCTTTCTTCTCCCTTAAAGACTCTCGTGAACAATCCTCCTTGATTGGGTGAACTCCCCATTCAATGAGTATTTGGAATTTATGCTCCTTGATCCACCTCTCTCTCCCTTGTTTTTTTCTTGCTTTTATAGGCCCTTTGATGTTAAATTCATTGCTCGAGGAACCTTGGCCATGTAGGATTTAGAAAATACCAAAATCATTGAAAAATTAGCAAATTCGTGCACTAGATTTTCTCCTTCCGTAGTCGGCCAAGGACCGAAAACATTCGACCCACCTAGCACTAGGTAGAATCTATTCTTCTTTTAAATTTTTTCGTTATTTTTACCGGCCGAACAGAATTGACTCGGCGCTTGGTCCACTTGCAAAACCCCGTGCCAGGTCTATTCTACTTTCTTCCGGTAGTTTCCTCGATTTCCTCAATCGGACTGCAATGGACCCAGCGCCGGTCCTTTGGTCGGGCCTCGGTGCCAGTGTACATTTTAGAATTATTCACTTTTTGTTCGAATTATACTCTAATCCGCAAAAACAAATTTATACGAGCAATATGTCAAATATGAATGAATATACCGAGTTATTACAACAAATGTATTTTAAAAAAAAACCTCAAATAACTAGAAAAATAATGGTAATTTTAGCCCCCATCATATACTCCCATACTTGAACTTTAACTTGTGCTCATGCAAACAAGAACTAGACACTAAGCATTTAGAACAAGACAAAAAACATAGCAAATTTTTCCATAAAAAATTTATTCATAATGAAGACATAACCTTTTTCCAACCTTAAACTAATACTTATCATTCACTTAAACATTTCAAAACATTATAAACTCTTGTACAAAATTAAACAATCCCAAGGCCATCAAAGTTAAGTTAAACAAGTTTATATCTAGTACGATAAAATCATCCTACTCCTCAAGCAAAAACATAGAAAAAATAAATCATAAAAATCAAGCCACTTAACTAATTTAAGTAATATAAACTCAAATTAACACAACCAAAGTTAGTGAAACATGAAAACACTCCAATCTTCTTTTTTTTATTTTATGACTTTGGGAGTTGACAGCTTCAAGTTCATGGATTTCTCCCCACACACTCGTATTGGCCCCCTTATAGAAATCATTTATAATTTTTTTCAGCAATTTTCATTTTATTTCTTTTTTCTTTCCTTACATCTTGCACTCGAGATAGCACCCAATAGTGTGTGAAGCTTCTTAAGTCATATTTAAATCTAACCCTTAGTCATGTTTTAATTAAAACATTAATTCCAAAATACACATACGGGTAAGAATACTTGTCGTAAGCATAGTAAAGGGAATTAACGAGTATCAATCCTAAAAGGAACAGGTACACATTAATCACTTTTCATTCATTGTTTAACCAACCCAAAAAAAGTGAGAAAAGAATACAAAGAAAAAGAAATAAATATATACAACTCAAGGACGCAAAAATATGCAATTTAGACACTTATCCTAGAAAACATGGTAATGAACCAATTAGCAATTTTCTCAAGTAATAATCATCTTGGCATCACAAAGGAATGTAAAGTAAAATTCAATCGTTTGTCAAGTTATGAATCTAATTAGATAAATTCCACATCGTTTGTCATTCAATGGAATTACTCGTATTTCTATTCATATTAACAGATTTATCGATCAAGCTAACATAACCAAAACAAGCATTTAAGTTCATCATTATATTTTGATTCAATTGGTAGGTTTCTCAATCAAGCTATCCTAACCAAAATATGAATGAATCTCAAATCCTTAAAGACATAAAATTAGCTAATGACCATTTGGTGGAGGTGAAATCAACTAATCTTTGATCACTTAGTCCTAAAATCATAACTTTGTCATTCGAGTCCATTAAGATTTGACAATTATGAAATCAATGCAATGTAACTCCTAACATCGTTCTGTCTATGTCAATTAGAAGAACTCGCATCAATAACCAATGATAACAAGTAATCAAATATCAAACAGGATAAAGAATTGATCAAATAACTAAATTAATACAAAATCATGAATCCAAAATAATATTAAATTACAATAATATCGAATACATCATTGTTAAAGGAAAAGAAAAAAAAGAAATAACTCGTGAGATAAGCCTCTTTCTTCTCCCTTAAAGACTCTCGTGAACAATCCTCCTTGATTGGGTGAACTCCCCATTCAATGAGTATTTGGAATTTATGCTCCTTGATCCACCTCTCTCTCCCTTGTTTTTTTCTTGCTTTTATAGGCCCTTTGATGTTAAATTCATTGCTCGAGGAACCTTGGCCATGTAGGATTTAGAAAATACCAAAATCATTGAAAAATTAGCAAATTCGTGCACTAGATTTTCTCCTTCCGTAGTCGGCCAAGGACCGAAAACATTCGACCCACCTAGCACTAGGTAGAATCTATTCTTCTTTTAAATTTTTTCGTTATTTTTACCGGCCGAACAGAATTGACTCGGCGCTTGGTCCACTTGCAAAACCCTCGTGCCAGGTCTATTCTACTTTCTTCCGGAAGTTTCCTCGATTTCCTCAGATCGGACTCGCAATGGACCCAGCGCCGGTCCTTTGGTCGGGCCTCGGTGCCGGTACATTTTAGAATTATTCACTTTTTGTTCGAATTATACTCTAATCTGCAAAAACAAATTTATACGAGCAATATGTCAAATATGAATGAATATACCGAGTTATTACAACAAATGTATTTTAAAAAAAACCTCAAATAACTAGAAAAATAATGGTAATTTTAGCCCCCATCATATACTCCCATACTTGAACTTTAACTTGTGCTCATGCAAACAAGAACTAGACACTAAGCATTTAGAACAAGACAAAAAACATAGCAAATTTTTCCATAAAAAATTTATTCATAATGAAGACATAACCTTTTTCCAACCTTAAACTTAATACTTATCATTCACTTAAACATTTCAAAACATTATAAACTCTTGTACAAAATTAAACAATCCCAAGGCCATCAAAGTTAAGTTAAACAAGTTTATATCTAGTACGATAAAATCATCCTACTCCTCAAGCAAAAACATAGAAAAAATAAATCATAAAAATCAAGCCACTTAACTAATTTAAGTAATATAAACTCAAATTAACACAACCAAAGTTAGTGAAACATGAAAACACTCCAATCTTCTTTTTTTTATTTTATGACTTTGGGAGTTGACAGCTTCAAGTTCATGGATTTCTCCCCACACACTCGTATTGGCCCCCTTATAGAAATCATTTATAATTTTTTTCAGCAATTTTCATTTTATTTCTTTTTTCTTTCCTTACATCTTGCACTCGAGATAGCACCCAATAGTGTGTGAAGCTTCTTAAGTCATATTTAAATCTAACCCTTAGTCATGTTTTAATTAAAACATTAATTCCAAAATACACATACGGGTAAGAATACTTGTCGTAAGCATAGTAAAGGGAATTAACGAGTATCAATCCTAAAAGGAACAGGTACACATTAATCACTTTTCATTCATTGTTTAACCAACCCAAAAAAAGTGAGAAAAGAATACAAAGAAAAAGAAATAAATATATACAACTCAAGGACGTAAAAATATGCAATTTAGACACTTATCCTAGAAAACATGGTAATGAACCAATTAGCAATTTTCTCAAGTAATAATCATCTTGGCATCACAAAGGAATGTAAAGTAAAATTCAATCGTTTGTCAAGTTATGAATCTAATTAGATAAATTCCACATCGTTTGTCATTCAATGGAATTATTGTATTTCTATTCATATTAACAGATTTATCGATCAAGCTAACATAACCAAAACAAGCATTTAAGTTCATCATTATATTTTGATTCAATTGGTAGGTTTCTCAATCAAGCTATCCTAACCAAAATATGAATGAATCTCAAATCCTTAAAGACATAAAATTAGCTAATGACCATTTGGTGGAGGTGAAATCAACTAATCTTTGATCACTTAGTCCGAAAATCATAACTTTGTCATTCAAGTCCATTAAGATTTGACAATTATGAAATCAATGCAATGTAACTCCTAACATCATTATGTCTATGTCAATTATAAGAACTCGCATCAATAACCAATGATAACAAGTAATCAAATATCAAACAGGATAAAGAATTGATCAAATAACTAAATTAATACAAAATCATGAATCCAAAATAATATTAAATTACAATAATATCGAATACATCATTGTTAAAGGAAAAGAAAAAAAAGAAATAACTCGAGAGATAAGCCTCTTTCTTCTCCCTTAAAGACTCTCGTGAACAATCCTCCTTGATCGGGTGAACTCCCCATTCAATGAGTATTTGGAATTTATGCTCCTTGATCCACCTCTCTCTCCCTTGTTTTTTTCTTGCTTTTATAGGCCCTTTGATGTTAAATTCATTGCTCGGAGGAACCTTGGCCATGTAGGATTTAGAAAATACCAAAATCATTGAAAAATTAGCAAATTCGTGCACTAGATTTTCTCCTTCCGTAGTCGGCCAAGGACCGAAAACATTCGACCCACCTAGCACTAGGTAGAATCTATTCTTCTTTTAAATTTTTTCGTTATTTTTACCGGCCGAACAGAATTGACTCGGCGCTCGGTCCACTTGCAAAACCCCGTGCCAGGTCTATTCTACTTTCTTCCGGAAGTTTCCTCGATTTCCTCAGATCGGACTCGTAATGGACCCAGACGCCGGTCCTTTGGTCGGGCCCGGTGCCAGTGTACATTTTAGAATTATTCACTTTTTGTTCGAATTAAACTCTAATCTGCAAAAACAAATTTATACGAGCAAAATGTTAAATATGAAGGAATATACCGAGTTATTACAACAAATGTAATTTAAAAAAACCTCAAATAACTAGAAAAATAATGGTAATTTTAGCCCCCATCACATACTCCCATACTTGAACTTTAACTTGTGCTCATGCAAACAAGAACTAGACACTAAGCATTTAGAACAAGACAAAAAACATAGCAAATTTTTCCATAAAAAATTTATTCATAATGAAGACATAACCTTTTTCCAACCTTAAACTTAAACTTATCATTCACTTAAACATTTCAAAACATTATAAACTCTTGTACAAAATTAAACAATCCCAAGGCCATCAAAGTTAAGTTAGACAAGTTTATATCTAGTACGATAAAATCATCCTACTCCTCAAGCAAAAACATAGAAAAAAAAAATCATAAAAATCAAGCCACTTAACTAATTTAAGTAATATAAACTCAAATTAACACAACTAAAGTTAGTGAAACATGAAAACACTCCAATCTTCTTTTTTTTTATTCTATGACTTTGGGAGTTGACAGCTTCAAGTTCATGGATTTCTCCCCACACACTGTATTGGCCCCCTTATAGTCATCATTTATAATTTTTTTCAGCAATTTTCATTTTATTTCTTTTTTCTTTCCTTACATCTTGCACTCGAGATAGCACCCAAGGGTGTGTGAAGCTTCTTAAGTCATATTTAAATCCAACCCTTAGTCATGTTTTAATTAAAACAATAATTCCAAAATACACATACGGGTAAGAATACTTGTCGTAAGCATAGTAAAGGGAATTAACGAGTATCAATCCTAAAAGGAACAGGTACACATTAATCATTTTTCATTCATTGTTTAACCAACCCAAAAAAAAAGTGAGAAAAGAATACAAAGAAAAAGAAAAAAATATATACAACTCAAGGACGTAATAATATGCAATTTAGACACTTATCCTAGAAAACATGGTAATGAACCAATTAGCAATTTTCTCAAGTAATAATCATCTTGGCATCACAAAGGAATGTAAAGTAAAATTCAATCCTTTGTCAAGTTATGAATCTAATTAGATAAATTCCACATCGTTTGTCATTCAATGGAATTATCGTATTTCTATTCATATTAACAGATTTGTCAATCATGCTAACATAACCAAAACAAGCATTTAAGTTCATCATTATATTTTGATTCAATTGGTAGGTTTCTCAATCAAGCTATCCTAACCAAAATATGAATGAATCTCAAATCCTTAAAGACATAAAATTAGCTAATGACCATTTGGTGGAGGTGAAATCAACTAATCTTTGATCACTTAGTCCGAAAATCATAACTTTGTCATTCAAGTCCATTAAGATTTGACAATTATGAAATCAATGCAATGTAACTCCTAACATCATTATGTCTATGTCAATTATAAGAACTCGCATCAATAACCAATGATAACAAGTAATGAAATATCAAACAGGATAAAGAATTGATCAAATAACTAAATTAATACAAAATCATGAATCCAAAATAATATTAAATTACAATAATATCGAATACATCATTGTTAAAGGAAAAGAAAAAAAAAAGAAATTACTCAGAGATAAGCCTCTTTCTTCTCCCTTAAAGACTCTCGTGAACAATCCTCCTTGATCGGGTGAACACCCCATTCAATTAGTAATTGGAATTTATGCTCCTTGATCCACCTCTCTCTCCCTTGTTTTTTTCTTGCTTTTATAGGCCCTTTGATGTTAAATTCATTGCTGGAGGAACCTTGGCCATGTAGGATTTAGAAAATACCAAAATCATTGAAAAATTAACAAATTCGTGCACAAGATTTTCTCCTTCCGTAGTCGGCCAAGGACCGAAAACATTCGACCCACCTAGCACTAGGTAGAATCTATTCTTCTTTTAAATTTTTTCGTTATTTTTACCGGCCGAACGGAATTGACTCGGCGCTCGGTCCACTTGCAAAACCCCGTGCCAAGTCTATTCTACTTTCTTCCGGAAGTTTCCTCGATTTCCTCAGATCGGACTGTAATGGACTCAGCGCCGGTCCTTTGGTCGGGCCCGGTGCCAGTGTACATTTTAGAATTATTCACTTTTTGTTCGAATTAAACTCTAATCAGCAAAAACAAATTTATACGAGCAAAATGTCAAATATGAAGGAATATACCGAGTTATTACAACAAATGTATTTATAAAAAACCTCAAATAACTAGAAAAATAATGGTAATTTTAGCCCCCATCACATACTCCCATACTTGAACTTTAACTTGTGCTCATGCAAACAAGAACTAGACACTAAGCATTTAGAACAAGACAAAAAACATAGCAAATTTTTCCATAAAAAATTTATTCATAATGAAGACATAACCTTTTTCCAACCTTAAACTTAAACTTATCATTCACTTAAACATTTCAAAACATTATAAACTCTTGTACAAAATTAAACAATCCCAAGGCCATCAAAGTTAAGTTAGACAAGTTTATATCTAGTACGATAAAATCATCCTACTCCTCAAGCAAAAACATAGAAAAAATAAATCACAAAAATCAAGCCACTTAACTAATTCAAGTAATATAAACTCAAATTAACACAACTAAAGTTAGTGAAACATGAAAACACTCCAATCTTCTTTTTTTTATTCTATGACTTTGGGAGTTGACAGCTTCAAGTTCATGGATTTCTCCCTACACACTGTATTGGCCCCCTTATAGTCATCGTTTATAATTTTTTTCAGCAATTTTCATTTTATTTCTTCTTTCTTTCCTTACATCTTGCACTCAAGATAGCACCCAAGAGAGTGTGAAGCTTCTTAAGTCATATTTAAATCCAACCCTTAATCATGTTTTAATTAAAACATTAATTCTAAAATACAAATACGGGTAAGTATACTTGTCGTAAGCATAGTAAAGGGAATTAACGAGTATCGATCCTAAAAGGAACAGGTACACATTAATCACTTTTCATTCATTGTTTAACCAACCCAAAAAAAAGTGTGAAAAGAATACAAAGAACAAGAAATAAATATATACAACTCAAGGACGTAAAAATATGCAATTTAGACACTTATCCTAGAAAACATGGTAATGAACCAATTAGCAATTTTCGCAAGTAATAATCATCTTGGCTTTACAAAGGAATTTAAAGTAAAATTCAATCGTTTGTCAAGTTATAATCTACTTAGATAAATTCCACATCGTTAGTCATTCAATGGAATTATTGTATTTCTATTCATATTAACAGATTTGTCAATCAAGCTAACATAACCAAAACAAGCATTTAAGTTCATCATTATATTTTGATTCAATTGGTAGGTTTCTCAATCAAGCTATCCTAACCAAAATATGAATGAATCTCAAATCCTTAAAGACATAAAATTAGCTAATGACCATTTGGTGGAGGTGAAATCAACTAATCTTTGATCACTTAGTCCTAAAATCATAACTTTGTCATTCAAGTCCATTAAGATTTGACAATTATGAAATCAATGCAATGTAACTCCTAACATCGTTATGTCTATGTCAATTAGAAGAACTCGCATCAATAACCAATGATAACAAGTAATCAAATATCAAAACAGGATAAAGAATTGATCAAATAACTAAATTAATAAAAAATCATGAATCCAAAATAATATTAAATTACAATAATATCGAATACATCATTGTTAAAGGAAAAGAAAACAAAAAAAAAAAGAAGAAGAAATTACCCAGAGATAAGCCTCTTTCTTCTCCCTTAAAGACTCTCGTGAACAATCCTCCTTGATTCGGTGAACTCCCCATTCAATGAGTAATTGGAATTTATACTCCTTGATCCACCTCTCTCTCCCTTGTTTTTTTCTTGCTTTTATAGGCCCTTTGATGTTAAATTCATTGCTGGAGGAACCTTGGCCATGTAGGATTTAGAAAATACCAAAATCATTGAAAAATTAGCAAATTCGTGCACAAGATTTTCTCCTTCCAGAGTCGGCCAAGCACCGAAAACATTCAACCCACCTAGCACTAGGTAGAATCTATTCTTCTTTTAGATTTTTTCGTTATTTTTACTGGCCGAACAGAATTGACTCGGCGCCTGGTCCACTTGCAAAACCCTGTGCCAAGTCTGTTCTACATTCTTTCGGAAGTTTCCTCGATTTCCGCAGCCGGACCAGAATGGACTCAGCGCCTGGTCCTTTGGCTGGGCCTGGTGCCAGGTACATTTTAGAATTATTCACTTTTTGTTCGAATTAAACTCTAATCAGCAAAAACAAATTTATACGAGCAAAATGTTAAATATGAAGGAATATACCGTGTTATTGCAACAAATGTATTTATAAAAAATCTCAAATAACTAGAAAAATAATGGTAATTTTAGCCCCTATCACATACTCCCATAATTGAACTTTAACTTGTGCTCATGCAAAAAAGTACTAGAGACTAAGCATTTAGAACAATACAAAAAACATAGGAAATTTTTCCATAAAAAATTTATTCATAATGAAGACATAACATTTTTCCAACCTTAAACTTAAACTTATCATTCACTTAAACATTTCAAAACATTATAAACTCCTATAAAAAATTAAACAATCCCAAGGCCATCAAAGTTAAGTTAGACAAGTTTAAATCTAGTACAATAAAACCATCCTACACCTCAAGCAAAAACATAGAAAAATAAATCATAAAAATCAAGCCACTTAACTAATTTAAGTAATATAAACTCAAATTAACAGAACTAGAGTTAGTGAAACAAAAAAACACTCCAATCTTCTTTTATTTATTCTATAACTTTGGGAGTTGACAGCTTCAAGTTCATGGATTTCTCCCCACACACTGTATTGGCCCCCTTATAGTCATCATTTATAATTTTTATCAGCAATTTTCATTTTATTTCTTCTTTCTTTCCTTACATCTTGCACTCGAGATAGCCCCCAATAGAGTGTGAAGCTTCTTAAGTCTTATTTAAATCCTACCCTTAATCATGTTTTAATTAAAACATTAATTCCAAAATACATATACGGGTAAGTATACTTGTCGCAAGCATAGTAAAGGGAATAAACGAGTATCGATCCTAAAAGGAACAGGTACACATTAATCACTTTTCATTCATTGTTTATCCAACCCAAAAAAAAGTGAGAAAAGAATACAAAGAAAAAGAAATAAATATATACAACTCAAGGACGTAAAAATATGCAATTTAGACACTTAACCTAGAAAACATGGTAATGAACCAATTAGCAATTTTCTCAAGTAATAATCATCTTGGCATCACAAAGGAATGTAAAGTAAAATTCAATCGTTTGTCAAGTTATGAATCTACTTAGATAAATTCCACATCGTTTGTCATTCAGTGGAATTACTGTGTTTCTATTCATATTAACAGATTTGTTAATCAAGCTAACATAACCAAAACAAGCATTTAAGTTCATCATTATATTCTGATTCAATTGGTAGGTTTCTCAATCAAGCTATCCTAACCAAAATATGAATGAATCTCAAATCCTTAAAAACATAAAATTAGCTAATGACCATTTGGTGGAGGTGAAATCAACTAATCTTTGATCACTTAATCCTAAAATCCTGACTTTGTCATTCAAGTCCATTAAGATTTGAAAATTATGAAATCAATGCAATGTAACTCATAACATCGTTATGTCTAAGTCAATTAGAAGAATTCACATCAATAACCAATGATAACAAGTAATCAAATATGAAACCGGATTAAGAATTGATCAAATAACTAAATTAATACAACATCATGAATCCAAAATCATTTTAAATTACAATAATATTGAATACATCATTGTTAAAGGAAAAGAAAACAAAAGTAAAAGAAATTACTCAGAGATAATCCTCTTTCTTCTCCCTTAAAGACTCTCGTGAACAATCCCCCTTGATTGGGTGAACTCCTCATTCAATGAGTAATTGGAATTTATACTCCTTGATCCACCTCTCTCTCCCCTTTTTTTTTCTTGCTTTTATAGGCCCTTTGATGTTAAATTCGTTGCTGGAGGAAACTTGGCCATGTAGGATGTAGAAAATACCAAAATCATTGAAAAATTAGCAAATTCGTGCTCAAGATTTTCTCCTTCCAGAGTTGGCCAAGCATCGAATACATTCGACCCACCTAGCACCAGATTGAATCTATTCTTCTTTTAGATTTTTTCGTTATTTTTACTGGCCAAACAGAATTGACTCGGCGCCTGGCCCACTTCCAAAATGCTGTGCCAGGTCTGTTCTACTTTGTTCCTGAAATTTCCTCGGTCTTCTCAGCTGGACCAGAATGGACTCAGGGTCTGGTCCTTTGGATGGGCCTGGTGCCACGTGCATTTTAGAATCGTTCTCTCTTTGTTCAAATTAAACTCAAATCTGCACAAATTTTCAAAAAAAAAATTTATATGAACAATATGTCAAATATGTAGGAATATACCGAGTTATTACAACAAATGTATGTCAAAAAAATCTCAAATAACCAGAAAAATAATGGTAATTTTATCCCCCATCACAAACTCCCATACATGAACTTTTACTTTTCCTCATGCAAACAGGAACTAGACAAAAAGCATTTAGAACAAGACGAAAAACATAGCAAAATTTTCCATAAAAAATTCATTCAGAATGAAGATATAACCTTCTTCCAACCTTAAACATAAACTTATCATTCACTTAAACATTTCAAAAGATTATAAACTCTTGTACAAAGTTAAACAATCCCAAGGCCATCAAAGTTAAGTTAGACAAGTTTATATCTAGTACAATAAAATCATCCTACTCCTCGAGCAAAAACACAGAAAAAATTAATCATAAAAATCAAGCCATTTAACTAATTAAAGTAATATAAACTCAAATTAACAGAGCTAAAGTTAGTGAAACACGAAAACACTCCAATCTTCTTTTTTTTATTCTATGACTTTGGGAGTTGACAGCTCCAAGTTCATGGATTTCTCCTCACACACTGTATTAGCCCCCTTATAGTCATCATTTATTATTTTTTTCAGCAATTTTCTTTTTATTTCTTCTTTCATTCCTTACATCTTGCACTCGAGATAGACCCAAGAGAGTGTGATGATTCTTAAGTCATATTTAAATCCAACCCTTAGTCATGTTTTAATTACAACATTATTTCCAAAATACACATACGGGTATGTATACTTGTTGCAAGAATAGTAAAGGGAATTAACGAGTATAAATTCTAAAAGGAACAAGTACACATTAATCACTTTTCATTCATTGTTTAACCAACCCAAAAAAAGTGAGAAAAGAATACAAAGAAAAATAAATAAATATATACAACTCAAGGATGTAAAAATATGCAATTTTGACACTTATCCTAGAAAACATGGAAATGAACCAATTAGCAATTTTCTCAAGTAATAATCATCTTGGCATCACAAAGGAATGTAAAGTAAAATTCAATCATTTGTCAAGTTCTGAATCTACTTAGATAAATTCCACTTCGTTTGTCATTCAATGGAATTACTATATTTCTATGTGTATTAACAGATTTGTGAATCAAGCTAACTTAACCAAAACATGCATTTAAGTTCATTATTATATTTTGATTCAATTAGTAGGTTTGTCAATCAAGCTATCCTAACCAAAATATGAATGAATCTCAAATCCTTAAAAACATAAAATTAGCTAATGAACAATTGGTGGAGGTGAAATCAACTAATCTGAAATCACTTTGTCCTAAAATCCTAACTTTGTCATTCAAGTCTATTAAGAGTTCACAATTATGAAACCAGTGCAATGTAACTCCTAAAATCGTTATGTCTAAGTCAATTAGAAGAACTCGCATCAATAACCAATGATAACAAGTAATCAAATATCAAAACAGGATAAAGAATTGATCAAATAACTAAATTAGTACAAAATCATAAATCCAAAATAATATTAAACTACAATAATATTGAATAAAACATTGTTAAAGGAAAACAAAACAAAAATAAAAGAAATTACTCAGAGATAGGTCTCTTTTTTCACCCTTAAAGACTCTCGTGAACAGTCCTCCTTGATTGGGTGAACTCCTCATTCAATGAGTAATTGGAATTTATGCTCCTTGATCCACCTCTCTCTCCCTTGTTTTTTTCTTGCTTTTTATAGGCCCTTTGATGTTAATTTCGTTGCTGGAGGAACCTTGGTTATGTAGGATTTAGAAAATACCAAAATCATTGAAAAATTAGCAAATTCGTGCTCAAGATTTTCTCCTTCCAGAGTCGGCCAAGCACCGAAAACATTCGACCCACCTAGCACTAGGTAGAATCTATTCTTCTTTTAGATTTTTTCGTTATTTTTACTGGCCGAACAGAATTGACTCGGCGCCTGGTCCACTTGCAAAACCCTGTGCCAGGTCTGTTCTACTTTCTTTCGGAAGTTTCCTCGATTTCCTCAGCCGGACCAGAATGGACTCAGCGCCTGGTCCTTTGGCTGGGCCTGGTGCCAGGAACATTTTAGAATTATTCACTTTTTGTTCGAATTAAACTCCAATCTGCACAAATTTGGGAAAAAAAAATTATACGAGCAAAATGTCAAATATGAAGGAATATACCAAGTTATTACAACAAAAGTATTTCAAAAAAACTTAGAATAACAAGAAAAATAATGGTAATTTTAGTACCCATCACAAACTACCATACTTGAACTTTAACTTGTGCTCATGCAAACAAGAGCTAGACACTAAGCATTTAGAACAAGAAAAAAAACTTAGCAAATTTTTCCGTAAAAAATTCATTCATAATGACGACATAACCTTTTTCCAACCCTAAACATAAACTTAACATTCACTTAAACATTTCAAAAGATTATAAACCCTTGTACAAAATTAAACAATCCCAAGGCCAACAAAGTTAACTTAGACAAGTTTATATCTAGTACATTAAAATCATCCTACTCCTCATGCAAAAACATAGAAAAAATAAATCATAAAAATCAAGCTATTTAACTAATTCAAGTAATATAAACTCAAATTAACAAAACTGAAGTTAGTGAAACAATAAAACACTCCAATATTCTTTTTTTTTTTATTCTATGGCTTTGGAAATTGACAGCTTCAAGTTCAAGGATTTCTCCTCACACACTGTATTGGCCCCCTTATAGTCATCATTTATAATTTTTTTTAGCAATTTTCATATTATTTCTTCTTTCTTTCCTTACATCTTGCACTCGAGATAGCCCCAAGAGAGTGTGATGCTTCTTAAGTCATATTTAAATCCATCCCTTAGTCATGTTTTAATTAAAACATTAATTCCAAAATACACATACGGGTAAGTATACTTATCGCAAGCATAGTAAAGGGAATTAACGAGTATCAATCCTTAAAGGAACAAGTACACATTAATCACTTTTCACTCAATGTTTAACCAACCTAAAAAAGTGAGAAAAGAATACAAAGAAAAATAAATAAATATATACAACTCAAGGATGTAAAAATATGCAATTTAGACAGTTATCCTAGAAAACATGTTAATGAACCAATTAGCAATTTTCTCAAGTAATAATCATATTGGCTTCACAAAGGAATGTAAAGTAAAATTCAATCGTTTGTCAACTTATGAATGTACTTAGATAAATTCCACTTTGTTTGTCATTCAATGGAATTACTATATTACTATTCATATTAACAGATTTGTCATTCTAGCTAACATAACCAAAACTTGCATTTACGTTCATTATTATATTTTGATTCAATTTGTAGGTTTGTCAATCAAGCTATCCTAACCAAAATATTAATAAATCTCAAATCCTTAAAAACATAAAATTAGCTAATGACCATTTGGTGGAGGTGAAATCAACTAATCTTAGATCACTGAGTCCTAAAATCCTAACTTTGTCATCCAAGTCCATTAAGATTTGACAATTATGAAATGAAAGCAATGTAACTCCTAACATCGTTATGTCTAAGTCAATTAGAAGAGCTCGCATCAATAACCAAAGATAACAAGTAATCAAATATCAAACAGGATAAAGAATTGATCAAATAACTGAATTAATAAAAAATCATGAATCCAAAATATTATTAAATTACAATAACATTGAATATATCATTGTTAAAGGAAAAGAAAACAAAAATAAAAGAAATTACTCGTAGATAATACTCTTTCTTCACCCTTAAAGACTCTCGCAAAAAATCCTCCTTAATTGGGTGAACTCCTCATTCAATGAGTTATTGGAATTTATGCTCCTTGATCTACCTCTCTCTCCCTTGTTTTTCTCTTGCTTTTATAGGCCCCTTTGATGTTAAATTCATTACTGAAGGAACCTTGGCCATGTAGGATTTAGAAAATACAAAAATCATTCAAAAATTAGCTAATTCGTGCACAAGATTTTCTCCTTCCAGAGTTGGCCAACAACCGAATACATTCGACCCACCAAGCACTAGGTAGAATCTATTCTTCATTTAGTTGTTTTCTTCATTTTTACTGGCCGAACAGAATTGACTCGGCGCCTGGTCCACTTGCAAAACCCTGTGCCAGGTCTGTTCTACTTTCTTCCTGAAGTTTCCTCGGTTTCCTCAGCAGTACCAGAATGGACTCAGCGACTGGTCCTTTGGCTGGGCCTGCTACCAGGTGCATTTCAGAATTGTTCACTTTTTGCTCGAATTAAACTCTAATCTGCACAAATTTGCATAAAAAAAATTATACAAGCAAAATGTCAAATATAAAGGAATTTACCGAGTTATTACAACAAATGTATTTCAAAAAAACTTCAAATAACTATAAAGTTAATGGTAATTTTATCCCCCATCACATACTCCCATACTTGAACTTTTACTTGTCCTCATGCAAACAAGTAGTAGACACTAAGCATTTAGAACAAGACAAAAAACTTAGCAAAATTTTCCAAAAAAAATTCATCCTAATGAAGACATAACCTTCTTCTAACCTTAAACCTAAACTTATCATTCACTTAAACATTTCAAAACATTATAAACTCTTGTACCAAATTAAACAATCCCAAGGCCATCAAAGTTAAGTTAAACAAGTTTATATCTAGTACAATAAAAACATCCGACTCCTCAAGAAAAAACATAGAAAAAATAAATCTTAAAAATCAAGCCATTTAACTAATTCAAGTAATATAAACTCAAATTAAAACATCTAAAGTTAGTGAAACAAGAAAGCACTCCAATCTCCTTTTTTTTATTCTATGACTTTGGGAATTGACAGCTTCAAGTGCCTGGATTTCTTCTCACACACTGTATTGGCCCCCTTATTGTAATCATTTAGAATTTTTTTCAGCAATTTTCTTTTTCTTTCTTCTTTCATTCCTTACATCTTGCACTTGAGATAGCCCCATGAGAGTGTGGTGCTTCTTAAGTCATATTTAAATCCATCCCTTACTCATGTTTTAATTAAAACATTAATTCCAAAATACACATACGAGTAAGTATAATTATCGCAAGCATGGTAATGGGAATTAACGAGTATCGTTCCTCAAATGAACAAGTACACATTAATTACTTTTCATTAATTGTTTAACCAACCCAAAAAAGTGAGAAAAGAATACAGAGAAAAATAAATATATATATATACAACTCAAGGTCTGTAAAAATATGCAATTTAGACACTAATCCTAGAAAACATGGTAATGAACCAAATAGCAATTTTCTCAAGTAATAATCATCTTGGCATCACAAAGGAATGTAAAGTAAAATTCAATCGTTTGTCAAGTTATCAATCTACATAGATAAATTCCACTTGGTTTGGCATTCAATGGAATAGCTATATTTCTATTCATATTAACAGATTTGTCAATCAATCGAACATAACCAAAAGATGCATTTAAGTTCATTATTATATTTTGATTCAATTTGTAGGTTTGTCAATCAAGCTATCCCAACCAAAATATGAATGAATCTCAAATCCTTAAAAAGATAAAATTAGCTAATGACCATTTGGTGGAGGTGAAATCAACTAATCTTTGATCACTTAGTCCTAAAATCCTAACTTTGTCATTGAAGTCCTTTAAGATTTGACAATTATGAAATGAATGCAATGTAACTCCTAACATCGTTATGTCTAAGTCAATTAGAAGAACTCCCCTCAGTAACCAATGATAACAAGTAATCAAATATCAAACAGGATAAAGAATTGATCAAATAACTGAATTAATAAAAAATCATGAATCCAAATTATTATTAAATTACAATAACATTGAATACATCGTTGTTAAAGGAAAAGAAAATAAAAATAAAAGAAATTACTCGTAGATAAGCCTCTTTCTTCACCCTTAAAGACTCTCGTGAACAATCCTTCTTGATTGGGTGAACTCCTCATTCAATGAGTTATTGGAATTTATGATCCTTGGTCCACCTCTCTCTCCATAGTTTTTCTATTGCTTTTATTGGCCCTTTTGATGCTAAATTCATTCTTTGGAGGAATCTTGGCCGAGTGGGATTTGGAAAATGCCAAAATCTTTGAAAAATTAGCTAATTCGTGCACAAGATTTTCTCATTCCACTTGTTGGCCAAGCACCAAATACATTCGACCCACCTAGCACCAGGTAGAATCTATTCTTCTTTTAGATTTTTTCTCTATTTTTACTGGCCGAACAGAATTGACTCGGCGCCTGGTTCACTTGCAAACCCTGTGCCAAGTCTGTTCTACTTTCTTCCGGATGTTTCCTCGGTTTCCTCAGCAGGACCAGAATGGATTCTGCGCCTGGTCCATTGGCTGGGCCTGGTGCCAGATGCATTTTAGAATTGTTAACTTTTTGGTCGAATTAAACTGTAATCTGCACAAATTTGCATTAAAAAATTTATACAAGCAAAATGTCAAATATGACGAAATATACCGAGTTACTACAACAAATGTATTTCAAAAAAACTTCAAATAACTATAAAAATAATGATAATTTTAGCCCCCGTCACAGACTCCCAAACTTGAACTTTTACTTATCCTCATGCAAACAAGAACATGACACTAAGCATTTAGAACAAGGCAAAAAACATAGCAAAATTTTCCAAAAAAAAAATTCATCCTAATGAAGACATAAGCTTCTTCCAACCTTAAACCTAAACTTATCATTCACTTAAACATTTCAAAACATTATAAACTCTTGTACTAAATTAAACAATCCCAAGGCCGTCAAAGTTAAGTTAAACAAGTATATATCTAGTACAATAAAAACATCCTACTCCTCAAGCAAAAGCATAGAAAATATTAATCTTAAAAATCAAGCCATTTAACTAATTCGAGTAATATAAACTCAAATTAAAACAAATAAAGTTAGTGAAACAAGAAATCACTCCAATCTTCTTTTTTTTATTCTATGACTTTGGGAATTGACAGCTTCAAGTGCATGGATTTCTTCTCACACAATGTATAGGACCCCTTATAGTAATTATTTATAATTTTTTCAGCAATTTTCTTTTTCTTTCTTCTTTCTTTCCTTACATCTTGCACTTGAGATAGCCCCAAGAGAGTGTGATGCTTCTTAAGTCATATTTAAATCCATCCCTTAGTCATGTTTTAATTAAAACATTAATTCCAAAATACACATACGGGTAAGTATACTTATCGCAAGCATAGTAAAGGGAATTTACGAGTATCGATCCTCAAAGGAACAAGTACACATTAATCACTTTTCATTCAATGTTTAACCAACCTAAAAAAGTGAGAAAAGAATACAAAGAAAAATAAATAAATATATACAACTCAAGGATGTAAAAATATGCAATTTAGACGGTTATCCTAGAAAACATGTTAATGAACCAATTAGCAATATTCTCAAGTAATAATCATATTGGCATCACAAAGGAATGTAAAGTAAAATTCAATCGTTTGTCAACTTATGAATGTACTTAGATAAATTCCACTTTGTTTGTCATTCAATGGAATTACTATATTTCTATTCATATTAATAGATTTGTCATTCTAGCTAACATAACCAAAACATGCATTTAAGTTCATTATTATATTTTGATTCAATTTGTAGGTTTGTCAATCAAGCTATCCTAACCAAAATATTAATAAATCTCAAATCCTTAAAAACATAAAATTAGCTAATGACCATTTAGTGGAGGTGAAATCAACTAATCTTAGATCACTTAGTCCTAAAATCCTACCTTTGTCATCCAGGTCCATTAAGATTTGACAATTATGAAATGAAAGCAATGTAACTCCTAACATCGTGTCTAAGTCAATTAGAAGAACTCGCATCAACAACCAAAGATAACAAGTAATCAAATACCAAACAGGATAAAGAATTGATCAAATAACTGAATTAATAAAAAATCATGAATCCAAAAGATTATTAAATTACAATAACATTGAATATATCATTGTTAAAGGAAAAGAAAACAAAAATGAAAGAAATTACTCATAGATAATCCTCTTTCTTCACCCTTAAAGACTCTCGTGAACAATCCTCCTTAACTGGGTGAACTCCTCATTGAATGAGTTATTGGAATTTATGCTCCTTGATCCACCTCTCTCTCCCTTGTTTTTCTCTTGCTTTTATAGGCCCCATTGATGTTAAATTCACTGCTGGAGGAACCTTGGCCATGTAGGATTTAGAAAGTACCAAAATCTTTGAAAAATTAGCTAATTCGGGCATAAGATTTACTCCTTCCAGAGTTGGCCAAGCATCGAATACATTCAACCCACCAAGAACGAGGTAGAATCTATTCTTCTTTTATATTTTTTCTTTATTTTTACTGGCCGAACAGAATTGACTCGGCGCCTGGTTCACTTGCCAAACCCTGTGCCAGGTCTGTTCTACTTTCTTCCTGAGGTTTCCTTGGTTTCCTCAGCCAGAACATTATGGACATAGTGCCTGGTCCTTTGGTTGGGCCTTGTGCCAGGTGCACTTTAGAATTGTTCACTTTTTGCTCGAATTATACTCTAATCTGCACAAATTTGCAAAAAAAAAAAAAAAAAAAATTATACAAGCAAAATGTCAAATATGAAGGAATATACCGAGTAATTACAACAAATGTATTTCAAAAAAACCTCTAATAACTATAAAAATAATGGTAATTTTTGCCCCCATCACATACTCCCATACTTGAACTTTTACTTGTCCCCATGCAAACACGATCTAGACACTAAGCATTTAGAACAAGACAAAAAACTTAATAAATTTTCCATAAAAAATTCATCCATAATGAAGACATAACCTTCTTCTAACCTTAAACATAACCTTATCATTCACTTAAACATTTCAAAACATTATAAACTCTTGTACTAAATTAAACAATCCCAAGGCCATCAAAGTTAAGTTAAACAAGTTTATATCTAGTACAATAAAAACATCCTACACCTTAAGCAAAAACATAGAAAAAATAAATCTTAAAAATCAAGCCATTTAACTAATTGAAGTATTATAAACTCAAATTAAAACAACTAAAGTTAGTGAAACAAGAAAACACTCCATTCTTCTTTTTTTTATTCTGTGACTTTGGGAATTGACTGCTTCCAGTGCATGGATTTCTTCTCACACACTGTATTGGCCCCCTTATAATAATCATTTATAATTTTTTTCAGCAATTTTCTTTTTCTTTCTTCTTTCTTTCCTTACATCTTGCACTCGAGATAGCCCTAAGAGAGTGTGATGCTTCATTAGTCGTATTTAAATCCATCCCATAGTCATGTTTTAATTAAAATATTAACTCCAATATACACATACGGGTTAGTATATTTATCGCAAGCATAGTAAAATGAATTAACGATTATTGATCCTCAAAAGAACAAGTACACATTAATCGCTTTTCATTCATTGTTTAACCAACCCAAAAAAAGTGAGAAAAGAATACAAAGAAAAATAAAGAAATATATACAACTCAAGGATGTAAAAATATGCAATTTAGATACTTATCCTAGAAAACATGGTAATGAACCAATTAGCAATTTTCCCAAGTAATAATCATCTTGGCATCACAAAGGAATGTAAAGTAAAATTCATTCCTTTTTCAAGTTATGAATCTACTTAGATAAATTCCACTTCGCTTGTCATTCAATTGAATTACTATATTTCTATTCAAATTAACAAATTTGTCAATCAAGCTAACATAACCAAAACATGCATTTAAGTTCATCATTATTTTTTGATTCAATTAGTAGGTTTGCCAATCAAGCTATCCTAACCAAAATATGAATGAATCTCAAATCGTTAAAAACATAAAATTACCTAATGACCATTTGGTGGGGGTGAAATTAACTAATCTTAGATCACTTATTCCTAAAATCCAAACTTTGTCATTCAAGTCCATTAAGATTAGACAATTATGAAATGAATGCAATGTAACTCCTAGCATAGTTATGTCTTAATCAATTAGAAGAACTCGCATCAATAGCCAATGATAACAAGTAATCAAATATCAAACATGATAAAGAATTGATCAAATAACTAAATTAATACAAAATCATGAATCCAAAATAATATTAAAATACAACAAAATTGAATACATCATTGTTAAAGGAAAAGAAAACAAAAATTGAAGAAATTACTCATAGATAAGCCTCTTTCTTCACCCTTAAAGACTTTCGTGAACAATCATCCTGGATTGGGTGAACTCCTCGTTCAACGAGTTATTGAGATTTATGCTCCTTGATCCACCTCTCTCTCCCTTGTTTTTCTTTTTCTTTTATAGGCCCCTTTGATGCTAATTTCATTGCTATTGGAATCTTGGCCGAGTAGGATTTAGAAAATTCCAAAATCTTTGAAAAATTAGCTAATTCGTGCACAAGATTTTCTCCTTCCAGAGTTGGCCAAGCACCGAATACATTCGACCCACCTAGCACCAGGTAGAATCTATTCTTCTTTAAGATTTTTTCTTTATTTTTACTGGCCGAACAGAATGGACTCGACGCCTGGTCCACTTGCCAAACCCTATGCCAGGTCTGTTCTACTTTCTTCCTGATGTTTCCTCGGTTTCCTCAACCTGACCAGAATGGACTCTGTGCCTGGTCCTTTGGCTGGGCTTGGTGCCGGGTGCATTTTAGAATTGTTCACTTTTTGCTCGAATTAAACTCTAATTTGCACAAATTTTCCAAAAATACATTTTACAAGCAAAATGTCAAATGTGAAGGAATATACCGAGTTATTACAACAAATGTATTTCAAAAAAATCTCAAATAACTAGAAAAATAATGGTAATTTTAGCCCCCATCACATACTCCCATACTTGAACTTTTACTTGTCCTCATGCAAACAAGAACTAAACACTAAGCATTTAGAACAAGACAAAAAACTTAGCAAAATTTTCCATAAAAAATTCATCCATATTGAAGACATAACCTTCTTCCAACCTTAAACATAAAATTATCATTCACTTAAACATTTCAAAACATTATAAACTCTTTTACTAAATCAAACAATCCCAAAACCATTAAAGTTATGTTAAACAAGTTTATATCTAGTACAATAAAATCATCCTACTCCTCAAGCAAAAACATAGAAAAAATAAATCATAAAAATCAAGCCATTTAACTAATTCAAGTAATATAAACTCAAATTAAAACAACTAAAGTTAGTGAAACAAGAAAACACTCCAATCTTCTTTTTTTTATTATATGACTTTGGGAATTGACAGCTTCATGTGCATTATTGTTTTTGATAGCACAAGAAAATTTGATGCTTGAGTGTGTCCTCTGTGTGGATTATTGTTAGAGAAAATCACACACTGTGATTTTAGTTGTTAGACGTTCAACTCACGTGGAGGTTGATCATGAGGATTGCTGGATCGCGCCTTGACTCAAAGAAGAAAATTTTGTTTATTCAGACGATCACCTAAAGGTAGAAAGCTGTTACCTTTAGTCTTTTTATGTCTTGCTTTTCATACATAGGCGGGTCATGGGAGGTTATCTCATTTTATTTTCTGTGGCGCCATGTACAATACGAGCCTAAGATACCTAAAAGTGGTATCAAAGCCACGCTATGTGTGGTCTACGAACATTGTTTTGGCATGAAAAACTGTTTTCATGTTTATCTTTGTTTGCTATGAAAATCGTTTTCTCTTGAGTTGAAATTGTTTCGATCTTTATGGGTTGGGTCTGTGGCACAATATGATTGTGTAAAAGTCACATTGTATTTCGAAAAGATGCTTTCTTTTGTGTTGAAAATTTCTGCAGGAAAAACATTTTTCTGCAACATGGATGTTGCCCTCCGTTTAATCTTAATTTTTCGTTTTGATTTTGTTTAAACTAACAAATTAGTAGTTGTTTATAGCTTCAAAACAAAAACTACAGCTGAGAATTGTTCTCACTGAAAATTTGCTGAAGAAGAAAGCATTAGAAATTATTTTTGGAAGTATTTTAAAAATCACCGCCATTGTTGCAGAACACAGGCGGCGCAGGCTCTGGCTCCAGAGACCAAAGATATCTCACTTACAAGTATGGGGTTGTCCTGCCTTTGTTAAAAGGCCACAGTTAGACAAACTTGATAGTAAGTCTGGCAAGTGTTTGTTTGTGGGATATCCGAAAGAATCTTTCGGATATTACTTCTATCTACCCTCCAAAAATAAATTATTTGTTTTGAAGCATGCCGTCTTCTTAGAGAAGGAGCACATGCTCAAAGGGGACAGTGGGAGTAAGATTGAACTTAGTGAAGTTTATAAAGATCAAACAAACGAGGATCAACCGTCTAACCCTACATCTATTAAGAGAATAGATGAACCTTCTAATACACAAGAACCTCATAGATCTAGTAGGATATGTGTGGCACCAGAGAAATATGAATTTCTCATAAGTGACCATAATGACGTATTGTTCATAGATGAAGATGAGCCTACTACCTACAAGGATGTTCTGAATAGTTGAGTTACTAGCAAATGGCTTGAGGCCATGAAGTCAGAGATGGATTCCATGTACGACAACCAAGTATGGACTTTGGTTGATCCACCCAAAGGAATTAAACCTATTGGGTGCAAGTGGGTATTCAAGAAGAAAACGGACATGGATGGTAACTTAGTTACCTATAAAGCACGACTAGTGATGAAAGGTTATCGTCAACAACATGGTATTGACTATGATGAAACCTTTTTGCTAGTAGCCATGCTGAAATCCATCAGGATACTCCTAGCTATTGCTGCTCATTATGATTATGAGATTTGGCAAATGGATGTGAAAATAGCTTTTCTAAATTGAAATCTGACTGAGGAAGTTTATATGACACAACCTGAAGGTTTCACATCTAATGATAGCACAAAGGTGTGCAAGCTGCAAAGGTCTATCTATGGACTTAAGCAGGCTTCTAGGAGTTGTAACATCCATTTTGATGAAATAATCAAAGAGTTTGGTTTCATTCAAAACATAGATGAGCCTTGAATATACAAGAAGGTTAGTGGGAGTGCTATCATTTTCTTACTACTTTATGTAGATGACATATTGCTAATAGGAAACGATATACCTGTCTTGCAAAATTATAAAGTTTAGTTGTCCAAATAATTCTCCATGAAAGACCTTGGAGAAGCAACCCATATTCTTGAAATAATGATCTATAGAGATAGATCCAAAAGGTTGCTTGGTCTTTCATAGTCTACATACATAGATAAAGTGCTAAAGAGGTTTAGCATGGATCAATCCAAAAAGGGATTCTTACCCTTATCACATGGTGTAAGCCTTTCAAAGTTGATGTCTCCCAAGACACAAGTTGAAAGGGATCACATAAGTAAGATTCTATATGCCATAGCAGTTGGATCTATCATATATGCTATGATATGTACTAGGTCCGATGTATCTTGTGCTCTCAGTTTGACAAGAAGATACCTATCTGACCTTAGTGAAGGTCATAGGGCGGCTGTAAAGAACATCCTTAAGTACTTATGACGGACTAAAGATATGTACTTAGTATATGAAGAAGGTGATTTGAAAATAAACGGGTATACTGATGCCAGTTTTCAATCTGACAAAGATGATTTCAAATCACAATCTGGCTACGTGTTTACATTATGTGGAGGGGCAATAAGTTGAAAAAGTTCCAAACAAGAGAATATTACCGATTCTACGATAGAAGCTAAGTACATAGATGCTTTTGAAGCAACTAAGGAGGCTATTTGGATTAAGAAGTTCATGATGGAACTGGGTGTGGTTCCTAGCATTGTTGGTCCAATAACTTTGTATTGTGAGAATAACAGAGCCATTGCACAAGCAAAGGAGCCGCGGTCTCACCAATGATCCAAACATGTACTGGGACGCTATTTTCTAATCCAGGAGATCATAGATAGGAATGATATAAAGATAGAGAGAGTTCCCACATATGAGAACATTGCTGACCCGTTTACGAAAGCACTATCCCAAAAGAAACATGATTGTCAAGTTGAGTCAATTCGGTATTAGATACATGAATGATTGGATCTAGTGCAAGTAGGAGTTTCTTAGTGTTGTGCCTTAGAGGCAATCACTTGTACATTGTATATGACACATTTTCTTTTAATAAAAGGAATTATATATCTTACAGTTTCTTTTGTTTACTTTATGTAATATAACTGTTCGATAAAATTCCTAGTACAACATTGTGTTAAGGAAATCATGATAGAGATCATGATATAAGATTCCTACTACACTGGATGGTGTTGGTACTTAAATAGTCCCTAGTCATAGTATTAATAAGACAGGACATCATTAATGAGTTAAGACTAGCATGTGTTAGACTTCTTGATTTGATCAGGCGGTGGTTCTCATAACTATGAGTATTGAGATACTCAAAGTTAACACATGGATGCTTGTTAATGAAACAAGTTCATTGGATGACCTAGCTTTGAGATAATCACATGGATAACTATTTAGTGACAATGGTATAATCTCAATATAGCAAACGTGCAAATATCCTTAGACTTTAGATCTCCAAGGTACTTTGTTTGCTAAGCCTTGTACCTTGATTTCAATCTCTGGAGCTCGATCGAGGGCCACATATAGGATGGATATTGGGTACATTGTGAGGTAAACAAAAGTAGTTGAGATGGTCAATAATGGATTCACCACTCCTAATAGTAAGGGCGAATATCTCACGGCCACTTGTAAGAATTATTACTCGGAAAGTCCTTGGCCAAGGCAATTGTGTATTAGAAATAGTTCGGATTGATACACATCTAGAGTAGTGGGTTCCTGGTACAAGTACTATTGTGTTCGGGCCAATATTATTTCTAAAGGGAGTTGGCACTAATTATGTACTCCAAACCGAATGAGATATTATATAGTGAAAGGAGTTAATTGCATTAAAGTTTGTTATTGAAGCGTTCATGTCAAGCCACTTGACTTCCTAGGCTCTTGGGTGGTCATGATGTGTTGCTAGATACCACTCATGATCTGGAAATATGGATTTATTAATTGATGAATTAATAAACCAATTTTGATTAGAATTAATAAGATTAATTCTAATTAATCATAAATTATTAATCTAAAAAACGTTTGGATTAATTCATGTTCTCTACCAATTGACTAGGAAACCTAATAGGTCACATACAATGGAGGATTATATACTCAAGATGTTATTTAATAACATAGTGGGGTTAATTGAGAGAAAGAGATGTTGTTGTGAACAAATTATAATTAGTTATAATTTGTAGCCCAAGTTGTAATTGTGAGAACTTGATGTTTCCAATTACAATTAGGGAATTCTAAAAGGATTAGAATTCTGGGAAGGTAATATCGTGTGATATATAGTAGATAAAACACACGCAAACCCTAGCTGTTGAGATACACGAAATCCCCAACCAAGTCAGACGTTTTTCACTTCTTCTCTCTCCCTCTTGTTTTGCTAAAAACAAGGGAACCCTAGCCGCCATTATTGTTTCTGCTAGCACCGAAAATTTTGGTGCTTGAGTTTATCCTCTGTGTGGATTACTGTTAGAGATAATCACACACTGTGATTATAATGGTTTTCAACTCACGTGAAGATTGATCATGAGGATTGCTGGATCGCGCCTCGATGTGAAGAAGAAAATTTTTATTTTTCGGATGATCACCCAAGGGAAAAAGCTATTACCTTTACTCACTTTATGTGTTGTTTTCTACGCATAGAGGGGTCCTAGGAGGGTATCTCGTTATATTTTCCGCTGCGCCGTATACGACACGAGCCTGAGATACCAAACACTTATCATTCACTCAAACCTTTTGAAACATTATAAACTCTTGTATTAAATCAAACAATCCCAAGGCCATTAAAGTTAAGTTAAACAAGCTTATATCTAGTAGACTAAAATCATCCTACTCCTCAAGCAAAAACATAGAAAAAATAAATCATAAAAGTCAAGCCATTTAACTAATTCAAGTGTTATAAACACAAATTAAAACAACTAAAGTTAGTGAAACAAGGAAACACTCCACTCTTCTTTTTTTTTCTAAGACTTTTGGATTTGACAGCTTCAAGTGCATGGATTTCTCCTCACACACTGTATTGGACCCCTTATAGTCATCATTTATCATTTTTTTCAGCAATTTTCTTTTTCTTTCTTCTTTCTTTCCTTACTTCTTGCACTCGAAATAGCCTCAAGAGAGTGTGATGCTTCTTTAGTCAAATTTAAATCTATTCCTTAGTCATGTTTTAATTAAAACATTAATTCCAAAATACACATACGATTAAGTATACTTATAGCAGGCATAGTAAAGGGAATTAACGACTATCGATCCTCAAAGGAATAAGTACACACTAATCACTTTTCATTCATTGTTTAACCAACCCAAATAAAGTGGAAAAAGAATACAAAGAAAAATAAAGAAATATAAACAACTCAAGGATGTAAAAACAAACAATTTAGAAACTTATCATGTAACAACCCGTTACCTAGGCCCGCCAGGGCCAGGGATGTCCCCCCGTCCAAAGGACAAGGGGTCTTTATAATGAGGACACACAAATATAATAGCAGAAATAAAATGGTACTTCAACTTAAAATTTATTACAACCCGAAAGAAATAATAATAAATCCATGAATACTCAAAAAAAAAAAAAAATCCATAATAAAAATTCATCCGCTCTCAGCTCTCCCAACATTACACAAAATAAATCCTCAGGAAATTCTTCCAAAGCAGACAATATATAGCTACTTATGCCCACAGTAGGATGGACCTAAAATCGTGATAAAATGGTGGTGAGACAGAAATCTCAGTAAGTCCGTGTGTGCTTTGGGTGTTTAGTGAAAACCATTCGTGGATGCAAAGTGTGAAACCTTTATGAGAGAAATACTGGCAAGCAATAACAATAGTCAAAAGCAAGAGTGGCATTTTGGCTTTCCCAGCCATACATAAGTAATAAAATCAACCACTCGAAAGAAAGGGATATAGGTTACCACACGTTGGGCCCCATAACCGGTCAAAATTGCGACACTTTGTGCAGACTAACAAAAGTAGGTGATCGGCCTACTGGGCAAGATACTCCTCCTTCTCTATACCCAAACAACAACCGGGTGTCCATTCCGGCAAACCACAGTCACTTGACTAAAAACAAACTGCTAGCTCGGACCGGCACGACTCACTGGACTGACATCTTATCCGGGAAGGACTCACCCCTCAGAGGTGGCCACCTACTGAGAGACTTACCCTAACCCTTCAAAGACTAGTCGTAGTAGTCCACTCTTATTGAGTACTCAACGACGTTTCCCACTTGGGTTAAAATAAACAAAACACTGTTCCACATGAAAATGGCAATTTATGGGTTTTCCAAAGTCTTTAACAAAATCAGTTTTAGAAAGAGTTTAAGTTTGAGTAAATCTGCTCATTGGCTTTTAAATAATTCAAATGGTTGAAATAAGAAAGGATTTAACCCTCAATTGCCTTTACATAAATGAGTGTCCATGCACTCTACACTTGGTTTGGCATAATAAACATTTTGCATCAAATAGGCTTTATGCAGGAGCTTACCTGATTCTTGCTCACAATAACAAGGTCTCCAATGGCAGACCTAACCCCACATGGGCAAAAACAAATCACAATCAATTTCAAGCCACAAACTACTTCCTTAATTTTAAATCGACTCAACTTACTACTACCATGATCCTAGTGTCCCAAGCTTTATGGTTAAACAATAAGAAAATAGGTTTAAGAGTTGAGCCTAGCACAATTATTTAAAATAATTAATGGTTTGGGAAATAAATTTAATAAGTTGAAAGCTTAAATCTTGTTAGGGAAAATTTAGAGTTTATTTGATCAAGAGTTCTAGGTAGTATTAAATAAGATATTGATTTATTAATAATTTAGTTGTTAGAAAATAATTGGTAGCTAAAATTAGTTGAAAATAAATTTAATGAGTCTCACTTGAACAATATTAAATAAATTCTTAAGGAGTTTTGATTAGAAGATAATAGTTAAATTTTTAGTAATATATATTCTACTAATTGTAATTATTTTCATAAAGACTTTAATTGATCTCATTATATTAAGTAATGTATACATATATATATATATATTATTTTCTAGCAAAAATCATTATTTGTTTGACTAAAATATCCTATATTTATATGATAATCCAAAATAGCAAGAGAAATTATTTTATTGAATATTTTATTCATGAAGTAAAAGTTTGTTTGGGGACAACTAGATCATAATCAAATTCTCATGGTTAACCACAATCAATACATACACAATCTTTTAATTCATCAAATCATCCCAATCATGCATACAATATTAGATCTCAATTTATCAACACACAATCTAACCCCTACTAGCATAAACATGATCATGGCTTCAATATTAATCCATCATGAATATAAACCATATTCACCAATGGTGACATAATCTCTAGTATACTTAATCACATCTACTACTTATGACATGCATCAACCTCAAATCATCACATAATCATCAAAGACAATTCTTCCATGCATAAATCCCATCTCCTTCACAATCATACATATATTCATACTCCAATCTCAACAATATATATATATATATATATATATACTCAAATCCTATCACCATCCACCTATTATCATTATCACCCTAGAGACATAATTCTAGAGTTTAAAAGAAGGATTGATGGTACTTACTTGATTGATGAATGCCTCGAAGGAGTGTAGAGTAGATCTCAACTCCTAGATGTCTAACCTTGTCCATGGGAGATGGCGAAAGCATGTTCATGGGAGGAAAAGTCATCCATCCAAGAGAGGGAAATTTTCGGCTATGAGAGAGAGGAGAGAGAGAGAGAGAGAGACCATTAGCATGTTTATTCACATAGGCTCTCGCTAGAGATGAAGATTGGAGGAGATGAAGTTGTTAGAATAAATTTACCTTGAAGGTGTTCTTGACCTTAACAGAAATTTCTGGTTTTGATCCGAAGTAGCAAGATGATTCATGGAGTTTGATGTTAAGAATGGTGTTGATGGACTCACGGCAGTGAGTAGGTCAAATCTGGAAGTTTTAGAGAGGGTTGGAGATGGTTTGGAGGGGTATTAGGTGTAGGGAAGAGGTAGGTGTTCTTGGTGTTGTGTGTGTGTTCTTGGAGGTTGAAGAAAATCGAGAGATGGTAATGTGCAGCTGCTGAATTTTTGTGAGAGATAGAGCTGGATGAATTTCTGTAGGGTTTAGGAGGTTGATTCTCTGATTTGGAAGGGAAAAGGAAAGGTTAATTATTACAATTCTTGAAGAATATTTTTAGAAGGTGAATTTGGAAACTAAATATTCTAAGAATATCTTAATTGTTGGACAGCTTTGGAAGTCTGCCATGGTCGACTGTTTGAGCAGAATTTCTGTGGGATTAAAGCTGGTTCATGGGAGCTTATGGTGGCCGAAATTAAGGTGCACAATGATGAAGAAGAGGTCTGGTCAATTGAGTGATATATTATGGAAGGTTGTTAAACAAGGGTGGTTGGAATTTTGGAAACCAATCAAGCTAAATTGCAGGGATTTGTTGGAGAGATTTTCGGACAGCCATTGCTGCCTTTCATCCAGAAGCTTGAGGGAAACAATAGAGCTCTGTTAATGGAGGTTTAAGGAAGTTTTTGATAGATTAGGGCTGGTGTTTCGGCTGGAAGAAAAATAGGAAACAAAGCTGGAAGTTTGACTGCCCAGAATTTCGCTGAACATAAATTTCTGGGCAGATTTTCGGCTGCCATTTCCAGCGAATTTGCAGAGATCTTGAAGGGGGATTTCTGGGGTATTCAAGGTTGGTTTACAGACTTCTTTATTGAGGAAAAACATGGCTAAGGTACTGAACAAAATCTGGAAGAAATCAGCTTGGTTTTGGACCTCCAAAGTAACGATTTTGCCCAGAATTTTCACTGGTTTTGCACAGCCTTTGTGCCGCCCGAAAATGGCAGAAATAATTCATGTCTCAAACTGATCTTAAGGCCATTTTTCTGGAAACATTTGGGAGGGAAAGTCAGCTAAGAAGCTCGACAATTTGAAGGTACAACAAGCTGAAAATTTTCTGCTCATTCTAAGAAGTAAAATGAACTAGTCTAGAGTGAAATTTCAGCAAGCTTACTAGAGAGATTTTTCCCCTTGGAATTTCCTACCATTCTTCCACATTTTTTAGACCATGAGAAGCCTTTTACTAGGACATTTTTATCTCACAAGATCACAGCATTTTACTTAAATTTCTGAAAAGAAAAGGATAGAACATCTTGATCAAACCAAGGATTTGAAAATTGTGGAAAATTAAGGATCAAGGGAAAATGAATTGCCTTTAAGAAATTCGAGTAGAGTAAAGGAGTGGAATGAG
Source organism: Voacanga thouarsii (assembly GCA_026120185.1). Lineage (NCBI taxonomy): Eukaryota > Viridiplantae > Streptophyta > Magnoliopsida > Gentianales > Apocynaceae > Voacanga > Voacanga thouarsii. Next base: position 338,855 of record JANUWF010003401.1, on the reverse strand, counting down.
AATACTCCTAACATGTCTCTCTTAGGACCATCATCACTACCTTACTCTAAACTCATAAGACCGAAATTTCCTCCACTAAGCAAAAATAAAATTTAATCTAGCTAAAGCTTCTATGATGGAATTTGAACCCAAGACCTCAAGAATTAATTTCTAAAGCTCTAACCACTACACCACAACAACTCTTGTTGATATTTTCACTAGAAAATTATTTTCTATTCAATCCAAAGGCTATCTCCCTATTTTCAACTCGGGCAAAAATTACCATCTTGCCCCTCTCACACAATACTCACCAACAAGACTTCAAGATAATAAAACCCGAATCCAAAACATATAAAAATCTTATGAAAATATATTTAACCATAAAATAAAATATGATATGCATCACAACCCCCTTACTCTAAGGTTGGTTTTGACCAGGGTTTCACATTCATAGAAAACATGGCAATGAACCAATTAGCAATTTTCTCAAGTAATTATCATCTTGGCATCACGAAGGAATGTAAAGTAAAATTCAATCATTTGTTAAGTTATGAATCTACTTAGATAAATTACACTTTGTTTGTCAATCCTTGGACTTACTATATTTCAATTCATATTAACAGATTTGTCAACCAAGCTAACATAACCAAAACATGCATTAAGTTCATAATTATATTTTGATTCATTTAGCAGGTTTGTCAATCAAGCCATCCAAACCAAAATATGAATGAATCTCAATTCTTTAAAAACATAAAATTAGCTAATGACCCTTTGGTGGAGGTGAAGTCAACTAATCTTAGATCACTTAGTCCTAAAATCTTAACTTCATCATTCAAGTCCATTAAGATTTGACAATTATGAAATTAATGCAATGAAACTCGTAACATCGTTTTGTCTAAGTCAATTAGAAGAACTCACATCAATAACCAATGATAACAAGTAATATAATACCAAACACGATAAAGAATTGATCAAATAACTAAATTAACACAAAATCATGAATCCAAAATAATATTAAATTACAATAACATTGAATACAACATTGTTAATGGAAAAGAAAACAAAAATAAAAGAAATCAGTCATAGATAAGTCACTTTCTTCACTATTCAAAACTCTCTTGAAGAATCCTTCTTGATTGGGTGAACTCCTCATTCAATGAGTTATTGGAATTTATGCTCCTTGATCCACCTCTCCCTCCCTTGTTTTTATCTTACTTTTATAGGCCCCGTTGATGCTAAATTCATTATTGGAGAAATCTTGGCCGAGTAGAATTTAGAAAATACCAAAATCAATGAAAAATTTCCAAATTCGTGCACAAGATTTTCTCCGTCCAAAGTGGGCCTAGCATCGAGTACATTTGACCCACCTAGTGCCAGGTACAATCTGTTCTTCTTTTGGATTTTTGCTTTGTTTTTACTGGCCGAATAGAATTGACTCGGTGCCTGGTTTACTTGCCAGACCTGGCGCTAGGTCTGTTATACTTTCTTCCTGAAGTTTACTCGATTTCATCTGCCTGACAAGAATGGACCCGGTGCCTGGTTCTTTGGCTAGGCCTGGCACCAGGTGCATTTTAGAATTGTTCACTTTTTACTCGAATTTAACTCAAATCTACACAAATTTTCCAAAAACACTTTTTACAAGCAAAATGTCAAATATGAAGGAATATACCTAGTTATTACAACAAATATATCTCAAAATAACCTTAAATAACTAGAAAAATAATGGTAATTTTAGCCCCTATCACAAACCCCCATACTTGAACTTTTGCTTATCCTCATGCAAACAAGAACCAGACACTAAGCATTTTGAACAAGACAAAACAATTTAGCAAATTTTTCCCTAGAAAATTCATCTATAATGAAGACATAACCTTCTTCCAACCTTAAATATAAACTTATCATTCACTTAAACATTTCAAAACATTATAAACTCTTGTATTACATCAAACAATCCCAAGGACATTAAAGTTATGTTAAACAAGCTTATATCTAGTACAATAAAACCATCCTACTCCTCAAGCAAAAACATAGAAAACATTACTTATAAAAATCAAGCCATTTAACTAATTCAAGTATTATAAACTCCAATTTAAACAACTAAAGTTAGTGAAACAAGGAAACACTCCACTCTTCTTTTTTTTTTTTTTTTTTCCGTTGACTTTGGGAATTGACAGCCTCAAGTGCATGGATTTCTTTTCACACACTGTATTCGCCCCCTTATAGTTATCATTTATCATTTTTTTCAGTAATTTTCTCTTTCTTTCTTCTTTCTTTCCTTACATTCTTGCCCTCGAGATAGCCTCAGGAGAGTGTGATGATTTTTTAGTTAAATTAAATCTATCCCTTAGTTAAGTTTTAATTAAACCATTAATTCTAAAATACATATATGATTAAGTATACTTATTGCAAATATAGTAAAGGGAATTAACGAGTATCGATCCTCAAAGGAACAAGTACACACTAATCTATTTTCATTCATTGTTTAACCAATCCAAATAAAGTGAGAAAAGAATTCAAAGAAAAATAAGGAAATATATACAACTCAAGGATGTAAGTGTAACACTCTACTACCTAGGCCTGACAGGGCCGGGGATATCGCCCCGTCCAAAGGACAAGGGGTCTTTATAATTAGGTCACATAATCAAAATAATATAATAAATATAATACTTTAAACTTAAAATTTATTACAAACCAAAGATTCGAAATAAATCCATAAACAAAATTATCCACTCTCAACTGCCAATGCATTACACAAAATGAATATCAGAAAAATCTTCCAAGGCAGGCTACAACTAGCTACATATCCCCACAGTAGGATCGACCTGAAATCATGGTAAAAAGAGTGATGAGATAAAAATCTCAGTAAGCCCCGTGTGTGAGTTGGGCTAAAAGACAAAAACACTTTTCATGATGCATGCACTAACAGTATATCAAAAGCTTTGTCATGCCTTCTTTACAAATTTAACTCTCACTTCTTGAAAGACAGTAGTGAGAAGTCATGAAGCAAAATGCTCTTAGAATATTCTGTTTGGAAAGATATGAATAATTAAAAGATATTAAGCTTCGAATAAAATTCCAATGACACTTTAGAATAGTTTCATGAAATAGCTCATCAATTAAAGCAACCAAGTTAATGTGACAGGGCACAACAGTGGCTCTCACACCAGGTGAAGCACATGACCCCCGTCAGGTGGTGAAAGGGCACAGAGGTGTCTCTCACTTCTGTGAAGCACTTGACCCCTAACATCTGGTAGGTGTACATCCTACCGAGTGAGATTCTCCTTCCTCTCTCACTCAAACCAATCCGGTTGTCCCACTTTCGGCCGTCGGTTCTACTAGAACCCCGTCACTAGCTGAGGATAGCTCAACCTTCTATACTGACACCCTGATCGAAAAGAGTCAACCTCTTGGAGGTGGCCACTTGCCGAGAGATATCCCCAGACCAACCAAAGGCTAGTATAAAAGTCTAGCCCCCATTGAGTACTCAACGTTATTCAATCTTCACAATTCATAAGGTTCCAAAGTGGAACATACAAAATTAGCTCAATACAATTCCAAACAACATTTTTCAACTCGTACAAAAATTTTAGAAGGCATGGTTTTAAGTCATTAATTTATTCCACAAATTCATAGTGAAGGAGCCGCATGCTCAAATAAGTCATGTTGTGATTTTCAAAAAGTATATGCATGATTAAGAATTTATCTCTCGCATATTCAGAGCAAATCAAAATGTTTGATGCTTGGCTTCTAAGTCATGGTTGACATATTTTAAAAATTTATAACTCTAGAAGTTTCTAAAATTGGAAGTTTTCCAAATATAGAAAATTTTCAAAATAAGAAGGTTCCAAATATAGAAGTTTTCTAAAATTAGCTATTGTACTAATATTTTGTGTTTGGAAGAGATACTCACCAACCTTTCTTTCAAACTAAGATAATAAAATAAAATCAATTTCATGAATGTAAGGGAACTTACTTTATCCTTGCCCAAAAGAAAGGTCTCCAACAGCTGACCTAACCTTGTCTGGGGTAAGTATAAATCACAATCAAACTCAAGCCGAAGATTCACTTTCATAATTAAAACTAAATCAACTTATTACCATCATGTCCCTAGTGTCCCAAGCTTTAAGGCTAGGTAACAAATAAAAGGGTTTATAAAATAATTCTAGCTTGATAGTAAAATAACTAGGGTTTGGAAAATAGGTACTATAAGTTGAAGGTTTAAATCTTGCTAAAATAAATTAGATTTTATTTGATAAAGGGTCCTAGGTGGTACTAGGTAAAATAATAATCTATTATTAATTATTTGCTAGAAAATAATTGGTAACTAAAATCAGTTGTAAGTAAACTTTGATTGAAAGATAATAAATAAACTTTAATAGTATTTATGAATATAGGACTTACAAAATTAATATTTTACTTATTATGATTATTTACATAAAAGGCTTTATTTGATATTATTTTTTTATTCAATATCTATACGTTTTATTTCTTTAACAAAAGCTATCATTTATTTGACTAAAATAACCTTATTATATATATAATAGTCCAAATCCACCTTTCCCAGGGTTTTCAAAATTTACTAGAATAATCATAGCATTAAACAATTTTATTGGTGAAATAAAATTAGCTTAGGGACAACTAGGTCATGATCGTATTTCTATTGCCAACCACAATCATGAACATATATTCCACTCCAATTCATAAAATCATCCAAATCATGAATAAAACCATAGATCTAAATTTATCAAGGCATGATCCAACCTCTACTGGCATAAACATAATCATGGCTTCAATAATCATACATGAATATAAATCCTCTTCATCATAGATGACATAATCTCTAGCATACTTGATCACAAATACTACTTATGACATGGAGACGTGCATTAAACCCTAAAAACACCATACAATCAACCAAGATAATCAACTCATGCATAAATCCCATCTCCATCATAAACACACATTTATTCATGCTTCAACCTCTACTCATCACAACAACACATGCTCAAATCCTATTCATAATCCATCTCCTACCAATATCATCATAGAGACATGAATCTAGAATTTAAATGGAGGGTTGAAAAGGCTTACTTGATTGATGAGTACCTTGAAGGAGTTTCGAATGGATCTCAACTCCTAGATGACCAAATCCGTCCAAGGGAGATGTAGAAAGCATGGCCATTGGTGAAGGATTCATTCGGCCAAGAGGGAGAGAATATTCGGCCAGAGAGAGAGAGAGAGAGAGAGAGAGAAGAAGAAGAAGAAAAGAAGAGAGTCCATTAATATGTTTATTCATATATATATTCATTAGAGATCAAAGATTAGTGAAGATAAAGTTGATTGAACAAGTTTACTTTGAAGGTGTTCTTGAGCCTTCACAAAAATGCTAGCTTTTCGATCCAAAAGAGAGACTTTGATTTTGGTGTTTGATGTTAAAAATTGCAGAAGTGGATTTAAGGGGTTGAGTAGTTGTAATCTGGAGTTTTTGGAGAAGATTTGAGTGGTTTGGAGTGGTCTTAGGCGTGAGGAGGGTTAGTAAGTGTTCTTGGTGTTCTTGGTTTGGAAAGAATAGAGAGAATAGGAAGATTAGGGAGAGGGCTGGCCGAAATTCTATGTAGGAGGGAGTGGCCAACTGATTTGGAGGGTTTAGGAAGTTGAATTTTCTGATTTGAAAGGAAAAAAGAAAGCTGGTTTTTTGAAATCCTAAAAGAATATTTTTAGGAATCAATTTTGGAAACAAGATATGTTGAGAAGATCTTGGTCAGTGGAGAGCTTTTTGGAAGCTCTAATGGCTGGTTGTTTGTCTGTGATTTTTGCTGGAATGAAAGCTGTTCAAAAGAGCTTAATGGTGGCCGAAAATATGGAGTACAATGGTGAAGAGATTTTCTGGTTGTTGGAGGTTTAATTCATGGAAGGTTGCTAAAATAGATTGCTGAAATTTTGGACTTCCATCAATGGTTTGATTGGAGTGATTGATGGAGAGTTTTTAGGGGTAGCCATGACTGGTTTTTTGAGTCGAATACTGGAGAAGACAATGGAGTTCAGTTCATGGCTGTTTAAGAGAAGTTTGAGAAGAAAGATGAGGAAGATTTCGGATATGGCTGAAGATGAAGCAAGGCTGGAAAAATTCTATACAGGATTTTCGCAAGTGCTGGAAAGAATTTCTGGGCAGATTTTCTACTATTGTTCAGGCAATTTGCAGAAGAGTTTAAGGGGATTTCAGAGGCCTTTCAAGGCTAGTTTCCAGCCTTTTTTATGGAGGAAAAACGTGGCCAAGGTGCTGGAGAAAAACTGGAAGAAAACAGCTTGCTTTAAGCTCACTTATGTTGCAATTTTGCCCAGAAAATTTTCTTCCAGTTTTTCTCCAGCACCTTGAAGAAAATAGCATTTGTGCAATCCGAAAATGGCCAGAAAATTGCAGATTTCAAGCTGATCAAGAGGGCCATTTTTTGGCAGCATTTGGGAGGGAATGATGGCTGAAATTTTCGACACCTTGAAGGCACAAGAAGCTGGAAAAATTTTAGATCACTACATGAAGGAAAATGAACATAGCTAGAATGAAGTTTTGAAGGTTCACTATGGGGATTAATTTCCTTGGGAACCTTCCCCAACTCCTACACATTTTCGGTCCACAAGATGTCTTACAATTAGACATTTTGAACCTTCAAAGCCACAACATTTTGCTGGAATTTTTCTGGAATAAAATTGGCTAGAACAAATTGAACAACCTAATGAATTGAAAAGTAAGAAAAACTAAGGATCAAGAAGGGTATGAATTCCCTTAGAAATTTTTGTAAGGCACAAAAGTAGGATTATGATACTCCTATCATGTGTCCCCTTAGGACATCACCTCTGCTCTTCCCTAAAGCATACAAGGCCGGAAATAGCCTCCCTAAATAAAAATAAAATTCAATCATGCAAAAACTCAAATAATGGAATTAGAACCCAAGACCTCAAGAATTAATTCCAAAGCTCTAACCACTAAACCACAACAACTCTTGTTCTTATTTTCTCTCCTAAATATTTTTCCTATTCAATCCTCAAGCTATCTTCCTATTTTCACCTCAAGTAAAAATTACCACTTTGCCCTTCTTACCCAATAAACATAATTAAGCCCTCGAGACTATAAATCACAAATCCAAAGCACATAAAATCATATAAAAACATATTTAAACATGCAATAAAGTATGATATGCATCCCAACCCTTTAGTCTAAGGTTGGTTTTGACTGGGGTTTCACAGTTAGAATATGTAATTTAGATACTTATCCTAGAAAACATGGTAATGAACCAATTAGCAATTTTCTCAAGTAATTATCATCATGGCATCATGAAGGACTATAAAGTAAAATTCAATCGCTTGTCAAGTTATGAATCTACTTAGATAAAGTCCACTTCATTTGTCAATACATGGAATTACTATATTTCAATTCATATTAACAGATTTGTCAATCATGCTAACATAACCAAAACATGCATTAAGTTCATCATTATATTTTGATTCAATTAGTAAGTTTGTCAATCAAGCCATCCTAACCAAAATATGAATGAATCTCAATTCCTTAAAAGCATAATATTAGCTAATGACCCTTTGGTCGAGGTGAAATCAACTAATCTTAGATCACTTAGTCCTAAAATCCTAACTTCGTCATTCAAGTCCATTAAGTTTTGAAAATTATGAAATTAATGCAATGAAACTCCTAACATCGTTTTGTCTAAGTCAACTAGAAGAACTCGCATCAATACCCAATGATAACAAGTAATCAAATACCAAACATGATAAAGAATTGGTCAAATAACTAAATTAACATAAAAGCATGAATCCAAAATAATGTTAAATTTCAATAACATTGAATACATTATTGTTAAAGGAAAAGAAAACAAAAATAAAAGAAATCGCTCATAGACAAGCCTCTTTCTTCACCCTTAAAGACTTTCTTGAACAATCCTCCTTTATTGTGTGAATTCCTCATTCAATGAGTGATTGGAATTTGTGCTCCTTGATCCACCTCTCTCTCTCCCTTGTTTTTCTCTTGTTTTATAGGCCCATTTGATGCTAAATTCATTGCTGGAGGAATCTTGGCCAAGTAGGAATTAGAAAATACCAAAATGTTTAAAAATATTCCAAATTCGTGCACAAGATTTTCTCCTTCCAGAGTGGGCCTAGCACCGTGTACATTCAACCCACCTGGCACCAGGTACAATCTATTCTTCTTTTGGATTTTTTCTTTGTTTTTATTGGCTGAACAGAATGGACTCGGTGCCTGGTCCACTTGCCAAACCCGGTGCCAGGTCTGTTCTACTTTCTTCCTGAAGTTTGCTTGGTTTTCTCTGCTTAACCAGAATAGACCCGGCGCATGGTCCTTTGGCTGGGCCTGGCGCCAAGTGCATTCTAGAATTATTCACTTTTTGTTCTAATTTAACTCAAATCTGTACAAATTTAGCCAAAAATACTTTTGACAAGAAAAATGTCAAATAGGAAGGAATATACCTAGTTATTACAATAAATGTATCGCAAAACAACCTCAAATAACTAGGAAAATATTGGTGATTTTAGCCCCTATCAATAATTTTATCAAGACCAAGTGTTGAAGATCATTTTGTAATAGATTAGGTTTTGATACTCTTCTACCAATAGTCTAGTGATGATGTATAATGATTCTTTTGGTTTGCAAGGTCCTATTCTTGTATTTCTGTACTGGATTTTATTTAGAAAAGTATTTCAATTTTCGCTTTAAGGTCAATATTTAGCTATGCCTTGTTACTTTCTTTTCTCCTTTCGTTATAAAGACCTCTTGTTCAAAAGGATTAGGCGACATCCCCGGTCCCTCTGGGCTACGTATGTAGTAAGGTGTTACATCTCTCATCCTTATCTGCCTAGCAATCTGAGTTTGTGTATCCTGTAGGAACTAAGTCATCAGCCCTGTAAACCAGTATATAATCTCTTGTACCCTTAAGATACTTGAGAATATACTTTATAGCTTGCCAATGAACCTTCCCAATGTTTGACTGATATCTGCTAACTGCGCCTACAGCAAAGTAGATATCTAGCCTAATACATATTACAACATACATGTGACTTCTTACAGTTGAAGCACAGTGAATCCTACTCATTCTATCTTTTCCTTCTTGAGACTTTAGACAGTCCTTTAAAGAAAAAGATAAATCATATCTATAAGGGATCAACGCTCACTTGCACGAGTCCATACTGAACTTGGCCAGCATCTTGCCATTGTATATAACTTGGGATAATTCTAATATTCTCTATTTCCTGTTTTTAAGAAGCTTAATCTCGAGAATATAACTGGCTTTTCCCAAGTCCTTCATACTAAATTGACTAGATAGCCAAACCTTAGAAGATGACAATGTCCCTACATTATTCCCAATAAGTAGAATGTCATCTATATATAGTACAAGAAAAATCACATTTATGTCTTTCGGTTTCCTATACACATATGGTTTATCCTCATTTTGAATGAAACCATAAGACTTTATAGTCTTATCGAAACGAATGTTCCATGCTCTAAATGCTTGCTTAAGTCCATAAATGGATTTCTTAAGCTTACAAACCATATGCTCTTGACCTTCAGTAATAAAGCCTTCTGGTGGAGACATATTGATGTCTTCACTAAGATGGCCATTTAGAAATGCCATCATAATATCCATTTGTCATATCTCGCAGTCATAATGACATGCGATGGTAAGGAGGATACGAATGAACTTGAGCATGGCTACCAGGAAAAAGTTGTCCTCATAGTCAATACCTTATTTCTGAGTGTACCATTTCACCACAAGCCTAGCTTTGAAGGTTTCAACCTTCCTATCCATTCCATTTTTCTTCTTATTTACCCACTTACACCTAATGGATTTTATCCCTTAAGATCCCAAATTTGATTAAAGTAAATATACTTAACCCGGCTATCATTGCTTCATGCCATAGGTTTGCATCACATCAGTAATAGCCTTCTTGTATCTAGTAAGAACTTATTCCTAATCGTCAAAGACTGGGTCAAAGCCTCTCTAGTCCATTTTTCTAGAACCCTAGATACACCCCTACTACGACAAGGCTCTATTTGTGTAGGTTTCTGAGGATGTACCTCTTCTTGTTCTATAATTGGGTTAGAATAAGTTGAATCAGAAGATAACTTCTCATTGAGTTCCAACCTTGTTGAACCCTTAGTGGTCGTGCTTTGATCATCCTCTAAATATCTAGCATTAGTACTCATAAGTATTTTTTGCTCATTGGGATGATAAAAGTAACCACCCTTTATACATTTTAGATACCCAACAAAATAGAATAATTTTGATCTTGGTTCTAACTTGTCTCCCTTAATCAGTACATAAGTTGGACAACCTCATATCTTGAGATGATTTAGACTTGACTTACGCTAAATCCACATCGCATAGGGTGTCCTAAGTACTGACTTGGAAGGTACCAAGTTTAGAATATATATCGGTATTTCCAAGGCATATCTCCAAAAAGACACTAGAAGAATAGCATAAAACATCATACTTCGGACCATTTCCATCAATATCCTATTCCTTCTTTCAGCTGCTCCATTTTGTTGGGGTGTTCTCGGCATAAAGAGTTGGGATACTATCCCATGATGTATCATGTAGTCCTTGAATTCACCAATGAGGTATTCTCCTCCACGATCCGATCATATGGCCTTAATTAGTTTACCTATCTGACACTCCACTTCAACCTTAAACTCTTTGAACTTGTTAAAAGAGTCAGACTTGCATCTTATCAGATAAATATAACCATACCTGCTATATTCATCTATGAAGATGATGAAGTATTCAAACTCCCCTCTGGCTAGTGTAGACAAATGACCACACACATCAGTGTGAACAAGACTCAATATTTTCTTAGCTCTATCCACCTTTTGGATAAATATCTTTTGGTCATTTTTTCCATAAGACAGGATTCACATTGAGGCCAACTTTCCAATCCCAATGAGACCAAAGGCTCATCATGGATTAACCTCTGAATCTTGATTGAGTTAATGTGACCCAACCTTAGATGCCAAAGATATGAGTCATTGACATTGGTCTTTCTCTTCCTTTTTAAAGGTTTAGATTGAGCGTTGTTTAATTGATTGTTAATAAGATTAATGAAGAATAGGTTTCCATACATTTGCCCAGTACATAAAACTTCTCTGTTTATACTAATAGTTATACCAGAATGGAAAGAAACAGAATATCCTTGATTTATTATCTTTGTAACTGAAACCAAATTCTGTCTAAAACCAGGAACAAATAAAATATCCTTCAATATAACTATGCTATTACAATAAAAAATAACTTCCAGTTCTCCCACTACAAGGTTCCAAACTTGTGCTCCATTTCTTACGTGTAGTCCATATTTGCCCTTCTGGAGTCTTCTAATCTTCTAAACCCTTGTAAGGAGTTAGAGATGTGATCAATGACTTCTAAATCAACAATTCAAGTGGAAGTTGATCTAATCATTAACATAGACTCTAGATAGAAAACATTACCTGTAGGGTTTTCTTGGTTTGAAAATCTGGATACTCCTTTTTTCAGTGTCCTTTCTTTTCACATTTGAAGTATTTACCTTTGGGTTTGTCTTTGGGCTAGGACTTAGGCTGGTGCACTGCATTATCCTTCTTCTTCTTAAACTTTCTAGGCTTGGGCCAAATTCTTGAAGAAGAAGCCATCATAGCCCTTGCTTGTGGCTTCATGACTTTCTCTGCCACCTGGAGCTCTTTCATTAACACAGTTAATCTCATATTTAACTGGTTCATGTTGTTGTTCAACTTGAACTGAGTAAAAGAGCCATGCAGAGATTCGAGAACCATGTCCACTTAGCCCTCGGGTCAATGACATCTCCTAAGACTTTCGCTTCCTCGAAAGTAGCAATCATTTTGAGCATATGCTTCCTAACTGATGCTTTCTCAGCCATCTTGGTCGAAGAGCCTCCTGCCTTGTGGGCGGGCTTTTGTTTGCCAACAGCATGGCTAATGATGTGCTTATGTCATACACAATTGCCATGTGCTCATGTTTAGATTGGAGCACGTTAGACATGGAGGCTAACATATAGTAGCGTGCCATTTCGTTAGCTTTCTTTCTTTCTTTCTCAATCTCTCGCTCCTCATTAGTGGAACCCTCCCTAATAACATGACAGGTTTTGTAAAGGACATACTTATATTCCTCAACTATGAGTATTATATCCATGTTCCTTTTTCAGTCCACATAGTTAGGACCCATCAGCTTATTCTATCAGAGAATAATGGCTAAGGGACTGAAGCTGAAAGAACCTCCACCAACAATTTTTGACAAATTAAAAATAAAAGAAATTCGAAGTTTGTGAAAACAAAAATAGTTTTTTGCACTTTGTCCTCATATTAAACTGATAATAGTTAACCCTATCACTATTATCTTTAATATGATTAATTTTGATTCTTAGGAAAACTAACATAGCTTCTTGGAAAGATTAACAGTTTTCTAAGATAAAGTATTGTTAACCACCACAACTTAATTTCCTTTCTAAGTAATAATCTAGAAGATAACTCTATAGAGGGGATGACCATTTCTTCTTATTTCCTATAGACACACCTCGCACTATAACCTCCAATATCGGATGGCCAATCATAATACGTATCTTAGGTCATTAATTACATCCTTCCATTAGTTCTAAATCCTTGTGCTATCTCCATCCTATACGTGTTCACTCCCACGAGTGATGCAAGGAGACCCACAATCTCTAATGAGGATTATGATGGAAGTCGTAGGGCCGTTGGAACCCCTCCCCCACTTCGTTTTTAAAACAAGGGTTTTCTTGGAAAAATATCCTTTGAAAATTTTCAATTAAGTTCTCTTTTAACCCAAAAATAAAAAATCTAAACCTACAAAAATTTCTATGTCAAGGTTTATACCATTTGAGAAATTTTTTCATGGATTAATTTTGTTTAAGTTAAAAACTTAATAATTTAAAAAAAATTCCATTAAAACTTTCTAGAGATTTTGATCTCAAGTTTTTATTTGACAAAAATAATTTTTCTTTGCGAAAATAAATTAAAATAATTTTTCATTTTAACTTTCAAAAATTTCTAAATCTAAAATATTTTCTATGTCAAGGATAAAAACCTTTAAGAAAATAACCAAGGATTAATTTTTGTTTAAGTTAAAATTAACCGTTTAGTTAAAGAAAAATATTTTTCCTTATCGAATAAAAATTCCCAAAGACTTTGGTCTTTGAGAAATCGTGCACATAGAAATTAAAATAAATAGCATACTAGAAAACTATAAACGTTTTCATATTTTTCTATTTTTAAACCTAAATGCCCAAAGAATAGAATTAAACACATTAATTAAATTAATTAATAGTCCTATTTAATCATAAAAATCCTTTACTATTATTTTTCGTACAAAATATTCAATGAATATAAAATATTTGCAAAACTAATAATTTTGCCTGATATGGGACCAAAAACGAAAAATGAAAGGAGAGAGGGCATGAGTTTTGGGAAACAGGGAGGGAGGTTAAAGACAAAAGTGCAATGAAATAGAAAATTTTCGCTCTCGCATATTTCAATTGTGCAAAACAATATTTCTAGCAACTACACAATGGCAGAGTTCCATATTTACTCCATAAATTCTTATGTACTGGTCCAATGTATGTACTATCTGTCCCAAAATATTCCTAAGAAATTTATCTGCAAGTTCAAGTTTATAAAACTTTAGAATTGCTTGCCACTTTGTACAGTTTAATCTGTGAACAAACACCACATATGGAATGCACAAAACAGTCACCATTTGTGATCACAAATTTACAGAGATGGTTTCTATAAATTTTCCTATACAAACTATTATGTATAACCTTCCCTAAGACTTTTTTAACATCTGAATGAGAGAGTTTTGGCCAGCCTTTCCCCTCATCTCTTTTAAACATGTCCAAGCAGCCACTATTCAACAATTTGTTCATGCTTTCACAATTGCTTACAATTGCTATCTATGTATCGCTTTGTTGACTTCATTGCATCTAAAGTCCCACAAAATTCATCCTAAAGCTTTCTTAACATCCCAAAGCAAGGTTTTGTTCAGTTATTTAAACTAAATACCCTGCAACCATAGCAATTCAATTTGTGCAAACCATGAAACAATACCATTTTAACATTTCTTTACCAACATATATTCAGCTTCTTTTTTAGCCTTCCATTAACTTTGCATAATCTGATTCTTGGCCATACACTCTTAGTTTCCTTTACATTCTAACACTTCAATTAAAGGTTTATAGTGAATGCTAAACTTCCAACAAAATGGATTCTTCACTGCTTTTGTCTAGAAAGCATCCGACACCCGACACTGCTTCTTTCAAGAGAGCAGGAAATATAACTTATTTTCTCGAGTATTTTTCTTCTATTTTCAAAAAATTCTAGGAAAGCCTTTTCTAAACAAACACAAATTCATCTCAAATAACGATGACAATGTAGGTGAAATTAAGCTCTATTTGTCATAAACTCCCAAAACAAATGCAGGAACATGCACCTCGATGCTCTGATAGACAAGTAGCAGTCAGATCTGAAGGTCCCTTGCAACTGAGATGAGGAGAAGACGAGCTGAACGACACAAAGACAACCTGCCCTACCGGAGAAGACGACTGCCGGACAGCGCGATGCAAAGAGACTTGCCAATTAAGACGAGCTGCCGAAGAAGACGACTAGAATAAGGCAAACCGCGAGCGACAAGGAGCTGAACGAAGAAGAAAGGAAATCCAGGGGATGAAATAGGAAGCCGGTATACGACGGTTATTAAAGCCGTTGTATAAAACGAACTTCATACGACGGTTAAGAAATAACCATCGTATTAGGTCAATTTAATAGATGGTTATTAACAAACTGTCGTATTAATTAAACCGAATACGAAGGTTAACTAACCGTCGTATTTAATCCGATAAAAAAATATTAAAAATTATTTACTTTTTAATTTATATATATATATACACACACTAACACGACACAAAATTACATTAAATTTAATTCTATAATATTAATTATATTATATATACTACATAGATATATGCACACACATGCATATTTGTAATTAAAAATTTTCACATTATATATGCTCTATCCGTTCACCAATAATTGACCTAATTGTAAAAATTATGCATTTTATTGAATTGTAAAATTATATAAAAATGATTAAAATGTCCATTTCTTCCTTATAAGATTGTGCTAAGAGTAAAATTAGAAATAATATTATAATTAAATACAATTAATCTACATATTTTTAAAATGGACAGTTATTTTTCAGACAAATTAAAAAGACAATTAGGACAATTATTTGTCGATGAATGGAAGGAACATATTAATCTAATACTCACTAATTAATTAATAAGCACATGTTATAATGTATAAAAGTATACACACACACACATACATATATACATATATATGTATACACACACACACACACACACACACACACACAAAACATACCAATACAATAATTAACTAACAAAATAAAATTTAAACTCTATCTTTAATACAAATATAAGAAAATTGAATTCATAAGATGCAAACTAAAATTTATTTACAAGATTACTTATCTAAGTATTAGTTAGATATATTTATAAAGTTAAAACAAATTAATTTAATTATACCAAATTTGAAAGTCATTTGTTTTATTTTATCACATTTTTTTAGTAATACTTATAAAATAGTAATAAAAAATAGTGTATTTGACTCATACGATGGTTGTTAAAGCGTGATATTTGCAACAAAAAAAAAAACCAAATTTTAATTAAAACCAAATACGACTGCTGGGGAAACCGTCACAAAAGGTTTACTAATACGACGGTTTGGAAAAAACCATCGTATTACGTCGACTTTTTGTGACGGTTGGCTCAGCCGTTGTATTTTGTCGGCATAATACGATGGTTGTTTCCAAACCGTCGTATTAGTTCACCATTTGCGACGGCTCATTAACCGTCATTAAAGATACACTAATACGACGGCTTTACGACCATCGTAATTTGTGTCATCATATTTGCTAGTATTTTTTGTAGTGAATTTGGAAAGTCATAAACAATCTCTTTTCGCAAGGAGTGGGTTTTTATCATTGTCACACTTTGTACAAAATAAATCCTCCACTCGAATAAACAGTCATGTCACCACACGTTGGGCTCCATGAGAACAAAATGGCCAAGGCACCACACTATGTACACCTTGTCCGAACCAGATTACCACACGTTGGGCGCTCTGATCAAGGTGAGTGTACAGCTCACCGGGTGAGATACTCCTCCATCTCTACACCCAACAAAACCATCTGAGTGTCCATGCCGGAATATAAATAATACCATACCAGGTACAAATGATAGCTCGGACTAGCCTGACCAACCAACATTGTCGCCTTTTCAAGCAGAGTTCATCTTCTAGAGGTGGCCTCCTGCCAAAAGACTTACGCTAGCCCTCCAAGACTAGTATTGTTAGCCTACCCTTATTGAGTACTCAACTAACATATCCATTAATTCCTGATTCAAAATATCTCCACACCTTGGCTTTGTACAACGTGGTTTTTCTCTAAAAGAGAGTTCTAAAAATTTAGGAAAGAATAGTTTTCTTGATAAAATCATTAGTTTGACAAAACCGTTTAAAGAATAATCCTTTACGTTTACAACCCAAATAATCATAGTTCAACAATAGCTTCACAACATAGACTTGCCATCACAACATTTAACCAAACAGTTCATTCAAGGACTTACCATCACAACATTTAACAAAAGAGTTTATGCAAGGACTTACTTGATATGCCTCAGATAAATGAGATAAAATCACAGCTTGCTTTCCTCAATTATCCTCCTGATCTACACCATATAATATCATGATCAGGGTCTCAATTAATTCGAACATGCTCTAATCTCATTTATTTTCACAACAATTCGCAATCCCCTATTTAAATCCAAGTAAACTATCCAATCCCCAAAGATCATATACCATGTCCATATGCTCATCGAACTAATAGACATCATTAAACTTTACTTTCGGCATCAAGGGTGGGTATTCCCTTACCTTGCAACAGCCAGGTAACAAGGTCTTGACGCTCCTATGGTGATCGTCCCGAGTTCGCTTGAAAAGAAAAGAAAAGCTACCTCCTTTGCTCCTCTTGACCGAAAAGTAAAGAAGAAGATGAAATCAGCCTCTATTTGGCGTGATTTAAGGGAAGAAGAAGGAGAAAAGAATCATTAGAGAAAACGGTATCAAGAGGTTGAGATGATTTTTGTTTACCTTAAGGTGTGTTCGATTTTTGCTAGGTATTGCTCTTAAGATTTTCGAAAATTGCTGTGGAGTTCTTGCTGAAATTTTTCGTGTAGAATAGAGAGGGTAATCGGCTACTATGCTTTAGGGTTAGAGAAGATTGGTTTAGGGTTAGATGGTGGTGTTTAGGAAGACTCCTAATGGCTTTAGATTTCTTGGACAGCAAGGGAAAAAATTGCAGCTTATGGTGTGCCTTATTGCTACCGACTTTGGGAGGGTTTAAGAGAGAAAATATTACTGTAATTTGCTTCTTTGTACTGGCTGAAATATTGTTCAAGGGAAGGGCTGAATGTGTTCAGAATTTTTGGCCAAACAAAGAAGAGTTTGAGAAGGTTTGAAGAGCTGAAATTTCTGTGCGCGTGCAGTGGTTTTGCTGTACGAAATTGCTAAACAATAAGAGGAGAAATTCTGGTCTGTTGTAGTTGTGGTTTTACCGTAATTTTAGAGAAAAGATGAGGGTTTTAGGCGCAGAAAATTGGGTTGATCAACTAAGGATTCTGGTGTGTTTTGGTGTGCAGAATTTCGGTTTGTGTAGGAGTGCAAGCTGGCTGAAATTCCTGTACAAGGCTGGCCGAAATCTGTGCAAGTGCTGTGCGAAAATTCTGTGCAAGAGTGACGGATTTTTGGACTGTTTTCGCTGCTGTTTTTGATGAAATTCCAAAGGAGAAAAGTGTGGTCTTTAGGTGCTGGAATTTGGCTTAATCAACAAGGAGTTTTGGTAGGTTTTGGAGTGCAAAGCTGTCGAAAATTCTGGGCATAAGCTGGACGAAAATTCTAGAATTTTTGGTGAAGAAGAATATGATTTTGTGTTACTAGAGTAATCTGATTTGGTGGGGGTTGTTCTAGGTAATTTGAGCTAGGGTTTGAAGAGTTTGATTGCAATTAGGAGGGCAAGAATTTCGTGTAGCTCGTGCTTGCACAAAGCTGCCGAAATTCAGCTAGGAAAAGGGATTCTAATCCTAGTTGATTTAGGATTGAATAAAATCTGGTTTTATCAAGGATTTGGATAAGATTTCCTCTAGTCCTAGAAGAGTTTGGATTGAGCTAAAATTCCTCCAAAAAGTGGCGGCAAAAGCTGGAAAAATTTTCCAGATTTTTAGCTAAAGTTCTGGGTTTAAAACCAACAAGGTTTCCTATTAGAAGAATGACTCTTTAATTCCAACTATCCATGGCAACATCTATTAAGCTAAAATCAAGCTGAAATTTTAATTATTAGCTAGGGTTTTTTTTTTCCGAAAATCCTAAGGAATAAAAGCTGAAAATTAAGAGTGAACTTTATTCACATCAAAGTCCGTGATTTTAGGAAATATATATGGAGACTTATTTCCTTGGAAAATTGGCACTAAAATTCCTTTAACAACACACTATTTCACCTCAATTAATTCAAATGCAAAAGCAACGGAAAAATTCCCATGCATCCATGCAAATAAAATAATTCTAACCTACCACATAAAATGCAAAATACTATCCAATGCATGAATTTTCCCCATAGTCAAAGGTAGTTTTGGGTGGGGTATTACATTTAGCACACAACCAAGCAATTCAATCATACACCACATACAAATGAATATTTCATTTGATGTTACAAATAGGCTTAGTAACTAAAGAAATTTTTAAATGAAAAAAATAGAGTATAGAAGTTTTCTGAAATTGCGCAACGTACGTGGGCATCGAATGGTAAACCATCGTTGCAAAACACTGAATGGTTGTCCAATCATGTTTATATAGATGCAAACATATTTAGCGTATAACCAAGCAACTCAATAATATACCGCATACAACAAAATATTTCATTTGAATGTACATATTCATAGGCTTAGTAACTAAACAAATTTTTAAAGGTCAAAAGTAGAGTCAAGAAGTTTTCTGAGATTGTGCAACATATGTGGGCTTCGAATCATAAAACATTGTCGCAAAACTCCGAATGGTTGCCCGCTCATGTTTATAAAGATACCTAATATATTTAGAACTCAACCGGTCACCACAATCATATACTACATAAAAAGGAATATTTCATTTGAAACTACATATTCACAGGCTTAGTAACTAATAAAATTTTTAAATGTCAAAAGTAGAGTAAAGAAGTTTTCTGAGATTGTGCAACGTATGTGGGCATCGAATCGTAAACCATCATCGCAAAACACCGAATAGTTGCCCACTCACGTTTATATAGATGCCCAACATATTTAGTGTATAACCAAGCAGATCAATCATATACTGCATACAATAGAATATTTCATTTGAAATTACATATACACAAGCTTAGTAACTAAAGAAATTTTTAAATGTAAAAAATTGAGTATAGAAGTTTTCTGAAATTGTGCAACGTACGTGGGCATTGAATGGTAAACCATCGTCGCAAAACACCTAATTGGTGCCCAATCATGTTTATATAGATGCCCAACATATATAGCATATAACCAAGCAACGCAATCATATACCGCATACAACGTAATATTTCATTTAAATGTACATATTCATAGGCTTAGTAACTAAAGAAATTTTTAAATGTCAAAAATAGTGTCGAGAAGTTTTCTGAGATTGTGCAACGTATGTGGGCTTCGAATCAGAAACCACTGTCGCAAAACTCTGAATGGTTGCCCGCTGAGGTTTAAATTGATTCCCAATATGTTTAGAACACAACCAGTCAACTCAATCTTTTACCACATACAAAGGAATATTTAATTTGATACTACATATTCACAGTGCATAATAACTAAAGAAATTTTTAAATGTCAAAAGTAGAGTCCGAAGTTTTCCGAGATTGTGCAACGTATGTGGGCTTCGAATCGTAAACCATCTTTGCAAAACACCAAATGGTTGCCCACTCATGCTAATGTAGATGCCTAATATATTTAGCAAACAACCAAGCAATTCAATCATATACCACATACAAGTGAATATTTCATTTGAATCTACACATTCACAAAGCTTAGTTAGTAAAGAAATTTTTAAATGAAAAAAGTAGAGTATAGAAGTTTTCTCGAAATTGTGCAACGTACGTAGGCAAAGAATGGTAAACCATCGTCGCAAAACACCGAATGGTTGTCCAATAATGTTTTTATAGATGCCAAACATATTTAGCGTATAACCAAGCAACTCAATAATATACCGCATACAACAAAATATTTCATTTGAATGTACATATTCATAGGCTTAGTAACTAAACAAATTTTTAAACGTCAAAAGTAGAGTCAAGAAGTTTTCTGAGATTGTGCAACATATGTGGGCTTCGAATCATAAAACATTGTCGCAAAACTCTGAATGGTTGCCCGCTCATGTTTATATATATACCTAATATATTAAGAACTTAACCGGTCACCACAATCATATACTACATAAAAAGGAATATTTCATTTGAAACTACATATTCACAGGCTTAGTAACTAATAAAATTTTTAAATGTCAAAAGTAGAGTAAAGAAGTTTTCTGAGATTGTGCAACGTATGTGGGCATCGAATCGTAAACCATCATCGCAAAACACCGAATAGTTGCCCACTCACGTTTATATAGATGCCCAACATATTTAGTGTATAACCAAGCAGATCAATCATATACTGCATACAATAGAATATTTCATTTGAAATTACATATACACAAGCTTAGTAACTAAAGAAATTTTTAAATGTAAAAAATTGAGTATAGAAGTTTTCTGAAATTGTGCAACGTACGTGGGCATTGAATGGTAAACCATCGTCGCAAAACACCTAATTGGTGCCCAATCATGTTTATATAGATGCCCAACATATATAGCATATAACCAAGCAACGCAATCATATACCGCATACAACTGTAATATTTCATTTAAATGTACATATTCATAGGCTTAGTAACTAAAGAAATTTTTAAATGTCAAAAATAGTGTCGAGAAGTTTTCTGAGATTGTGCAACGTATGTGGGCTTCGAATCAGAAACCACTGTCGCAAAACTCTGAATGGTTGCCCGCTGAGGTTTAAATTGATTCCCAATATGTTTAGAACACAACCAGTCAACTCAATCTTTTACCACATACAAAGGAATATTTAATTTGATACTACATATTCACAGGCATAATAACTAAAGAAATTTTTAAATGTCAAAAGTAGAGTCCAGAAGTTTTCCGAGATTGTGCAACGTATGTGGGCTTCGAATCGTAAACCATCTTTGCAAAACACCAAATGGTTGCCCACTCATGCTAATGTAGATGCCTAATATATTTAGCAAACAACCAAGCAATTCAATCATATACCACATACAAGTGAATATTTCATTTGAATCTACACATTCACAGGCTTAGTTAGTAAAGAAATTTTTAAATGAAAAAAGTAGAGTATAGAAGTTTTCTGAAATTGTGCAACGTACGTAGGCAAAGAATGGTAAACCATCGTCGCAAAACACCGAATGGTTGTCCAATAATGTTTTTATAGATGCCAAACATATTTAGCGTATAACCAAGCAACTCAATAATATACCGCATACAACAAAATATTTCATTTGAATGTACATATTCATAGGCTTAGTAACTAAACAAATTTTTAAAGGTCAAAAGTAGAGTCAAGAAGTTTTCTGAGATTGTGTAACATATGTGGGCTTCGAATCATAAAACATTGTCGCAAAACTCTGAATGGTTGCCCGCTCATGTTTATATATATACCTAATATATTAAGAACTTAACCGGTCACCACAATCATATACTACATAAAAAGGAATATTTCATTTGAAACTACATATTCACAGGCTTAGTAACTAATAAAATTTTTAAATGTCAAAAGTAGAGTAAAGAAGTTTTCTGAGATTGTGCAACGTATGTGGGCATCGAATCGTAAACCATCATCGCAAAACACCGAATAGTTGCCCACTCACGTTTATATAGATGCCCAACATATTTAGTGTATAACCATGCAGATCAATCATATACTGCATACAATAGAATATTTCATTTGAAATTACATATACACAATCTTAGTAACTAAAGAAATTTTTAAATGTAAAAAATTGAGTATAGAAGTTTTCTGAAATTGTGCAACGTACGTGGGCATTGAATGGTAAACCATCGTCGCAAAACACCTAATTGGTGCCCAATCATGTTTATATAGATGCCCAACATATATAGCATATAACCAAGCAACGCAATCATATACCGCATACAACGTAATATTTCATTTAAATGTACATATTCATAGGCTTAGTAACTAAAGAAATTTTTAAATGTCAAAAATAGTGTCGAGAAGTTTTCTCGAGATTGTGCAACGTATGTGGGCTTCGAATCGAAACCACCGTCGCAAAACTCGAATGGTTGCCCGCCGAGGTTTAAATTGATTCCCAATATGTTTAGAACACAACCAATCAACTCAATCTTTTACCACATACAAAGGAATATTTAATTTGATACTACATATTCACAGGCATAATAACTAAAGAAATTTTTAAATGTCAAAAGTAGAGTCCAGAAGTTTTCCGAGATTGTGCAACGTATGTGGGCTTCGAATCGTAAACCATCTTTGCAAAACACCAAATGGTTGCCCACTCATGCTAATGTAGATGCCTAATATATTTAGCAAACAACCAAGCAATTCAATCATATACCACATACAAGTGAATTTTTCATTTGAAGCTACATATTCACAGGCTTAGTTAGTAAAGAAATTTTTAAATAAAAAAAGTAGAATATAGAAGTTTTCTGAAATTGTGCAACGTACGTAGGCAAAGAATGGTAAACCATCGTCGCAAAACACCGAATGGTTGTCCAATAATGTTTTTATAGATGCCAAACATATTTAGCGTATAACCAAGCAACTCAATAATATACCGCATACAACAAAATATTTCATTTGAATGTACATATTCATAGGCTTAGTAACTAAACAAATTTTTAAAGGTCAAAAGTAGAGTCAAGAAGTTTTCTGAGATTGTGCAACATATGTGGGCTTCGAATCATAAAACATTGTCGCAAAACTCTGAATGGTTGCCCGCTCATGTTTATATATATACCTAATATATTAAGAACTTAACCGGTCACCACAATCATATACTACACAAAAAGGAATATTTCATTTGAAACTACATATTCACAGGCTTAGTAACTAATAAAATTTTTAAATGTCAAAAGTAGAGTAAAGAAGTTTTCTGAGATTGTGCAACGTATGTGGGCATCGAATCGTAAACCATCATCGCAAAACACCGAATAGTTGCCCACTCACGTTTATATAGATGCCCAACATATTTAGTGTATAACCATGCAGATCAATCATATATTGCATACAATAGAATATTTCATTTGAAATTACATATACACAAGCTTAGTATCTAAAGAAATTTTTAAATGTAAAAAATTGAGTATAGAAGTTTTCTGAAATTGTGCAACGTACGTGGGCATTGAATGGTAAACCATCGTCGCAAAACACCTAATTGGTGCCCAATCATGTTTATATAGATGCCCAACATATATAGCATATAACCAAGCAACGCAATCATATACCGCATACAACAGAATATTTCATTTAAATGTACATATTCATAGGCTTAGTAACTAAAGAAATTTTTAAATGTCAAAAATAGTGTCGAGAAGTTTTCTGAGATTGTGCAACGTATGTGGGCTTCGAATCAGAAACCACTGTCGCAAAACTCTGAATGGTTGCCCGCTGAGGTTTAAATTGATTCCCAATATGTTTAGAACACAACCAGTCAACTCAATCTTTTACCACATACAAAGGAATATTTAATTTGATACTACATATTCACAGGCATAATAACTAAAGAAATTTTTAAATGTCAAAAGTAGAGTCCAGAAGTTTTCTGAGATTGTGCAACGTATGTGGGCTTTGAATCGTAAACCATCTTTGCAAAACACCAAATGGTTGCCCACTCATGCTAATGTAGATGCCTAATATATTTAGCAAACAACCAAGCAATTCAATCATATACCACATACAAGTGAATTTTTCATTTGAAGCTACACATTCACAGGCTTAGTTAGTAAAGAAATTTTTAAATGAAAAAAGTAGAATATAGAAGTTTTCTGAAATTGTGCAACGTACGTAGGCATCGAATGGTAAACCATCGTCGCAAAACACCGAATGGTTGTCCAATCATGTTTTTATAGATGCCAAACATATTTAGCGTATAAGCAAGCAACTCAATAATATACCGCGTACAACAAAATATTTCATTTGAATGTACATATTCATAGGCTTAGTAACTAAACAAATTTTTAAAGGTCAAAAGTAGAGTCAAGAAGTTTTCTAAGATTGTGCAACATATATTGGCTTCGAATCATAAAACATTGTCGCAAAACTCTGAATGGTTGCCCGCTCATGTTTATATATATACCTAATATATTAAGAACTTAACCGGTCACCACAATCATATACTACACAAAAAGGAATATTTCATTTGAAACTACATATTCACAGGCTTAGTAACTAATAAAATTTTTAAATGTCAAAAGTAGAGTAAAGAAGTTTTTTGAGATTGTGCAACGTATGTGGGCATCGAATCGTAAACCATCATCGCAAAACACCGAATAGTTGCCCACTCACGTTTATATAGATGCCCAACATATTTAGTGTATAACCAAGCAGATCAATCATATACTGCATACAATAGAATATTTCATTTGAAATTACATATACACAAGCTTAGTAACTAAAGAAAATTTTAAATGTAAAAAATGCAGTATAGAAGTTTTCTGAAATTGTGCAACGTACGTGGGCATCGAATGGTAAACCATCGTCTCAAAACAAAAATGGGTGCCCAATTATGTTTATATAGATGCCCAACATGCATAGCATATAACCAAGCAACTCAATCATATACCGCATACAACAGAATATTTCATTTGAATGTACATATTCACAGGCTTAGTAACTAAAGAAATTTTTAAATGTCAAAATAGTGCCGAGAAGTTTTCTGAGATTGTGCAACGTATGAGGACTTCGAATCAGAAACCACTGTAGCAAAACCCTGAATGGTTGCCCGCTGAGGTTTAAATTGATTCCCAATATGTTTAGAACACAACCAATCAACTCAATCATATACCACATACAGAGGAATATTTAATTTGATAGTACATATTCACAGGCATAATAACTAAAGAAATTTTTAAATGTCAAAAGTAGAGTCCAGAAGTTTTCTGAGATTGTTCAACGTATGTGGGCTTCGAATCATAAACCATCTTCGCAAAACACCGAATGGTTGCCCACTCATGCTAATGTAGAGGCCTAATATATTTAGCACACAACCAAGCGATTCAATCATATACCACATACAACAGAATATTTCATTTGAAGCTACACATTCATAGGCTTAGTAACTAAATAAATTTTTTTATGAAAAAAATATAGTATAGAAATTTTCTGAAATTGTGCAACGTACTAGGCATCGAATAGTAAACCATCGTTGCAAAACACCGAATGGTTACCCACTCATGTTTATATAAATGCCCAACATATTTAGCGTACAACCAAGCAAATCAATCATATACCGCATACAATAGAATATTTCATTTGAAATTACATATTCACAGGCTTACTTACTAAACAAATTTAGAAATGTCAAAAGTAGAGTCAAGAAATTTTCTGAGATTGTGCAACGTATGTGGGCTTCGAATCTTAAACCATCATCGCAAAACTCCGAATGGTTGCCCACACATGTTTATATAGATACCCAATATGTTTAGAACACAACCAGTCAACTCAATCTATACCACATACAAAGGAATATTTCATTTGATACTACATATTCCCAGGCATAGTAACTAAACAAATTTTTAAATGTCAAAAGTAGAGTCAAGAAGTTTTCTGAGATTGTGCAACTTATGTGCGCTTCGAATCGTAAACCATCTTCGCAAAACACCAAATGGTTGCCCACCCATGTTTATATAGATGCCCAACATATTTAGCATATAACCAACCAGCTCAACCATATACCGCATACAATAGAATATTTCAATTGAAATTATATATACACAGGCTTAGTAACAAAATAAATTTTCAAATGTCAAAATTAGAGTCAACATGTTTTCTGAGATTGTGCAACGTATGTGGGCTTCGAATCAGAAACGATCGTCACAAAAATCTGAATGGTTGCCCGCTGAGGTTTAAACAGATTCCCTATATGTTTAGAACATAACCAGTCAACTCAATCATATACCACATACAAAGGAATATTTCATTTGATACTACATATTCACCGGCATATTAACTAAAGAAATTTTTAATGCCAAAAATAGAGTCTAGAAGTTTTTTGAGATTGTGGAACATCTGTGGGCTTCGAATCATAAACCATCGTCGAAAAACTCCGAATGGTTGCCCGATCAAGTTTATATAGATACCTAATATATTTAGAACTCAACTAGTCAACTCAATCATATACCACATACCAAGGAATATTTCATTTGAAACTACATATTCATAGGCATAGTAACCAAAGAAATTTTTAAATGTCAAAAGTAGAGTCAAGAATTTTTCTGAAATTGTGCAACGTACGTGGGCATCGAATGGTAAACCATCGTCGCTAAACTCCGAATGGTTGCCCATTCAATTTTATATAGATGCCCAACATATTTAGCGTACAACCAAGCAACTCAATCATATAACGCATACAATAGAATATTTCAATTGAAATTATATATTCACTAGCTTACTTACTAAAGAAATTTATAAATGTCAAAATTAGAGTCAAGAAATTTTCTGAGACTGTACGATGTATGTGGGCTTCGAATCATAAACTATCATCGCAAAACTCTGAATGGTTGCCCACTCATGTTTATATAGATACCCATTTTATTTAGAACACAACCAGTCAACTCAATCATATACCACATACAATGGAATATTACATTTGATACTACATATTCACAGGAATTGTAACTAAACAAAATTTTAAATGTCAAAAGTAGAGTCAAGAAGATTTCTGAGATTGTGCAACGTATGTGGGCTTTGAATTGTAAACCATCTTCACAAAACACCGAATGGTTGCCCCCTGATTTTAATGTAGATGCCTAATATATTTAGCACACAACCACGCAATTCTATCCTATACCACATATGAATGAATATTTCATTTGAAGCTACACATTCACAGGCTTAGTAACTAAACAAAATTTTAAATGAAAAAAAATAGAGTATAGAAGTTTTCTGAAATTGTGCAACGTACGTGGGCATCGAATGGTAAACCATCGTCACAAAACACCGAATGGTTGCCCAATCATGTTTATATAGATACCCAACATATTTAGCAAATAACCAAGAAACTCAATCATATAACGCATGCAACAGAATATTTCATTTGATTGTATTTATTCACAGGCTTAGTAACTAAAGAAATTTTTAAATGTCAAAAGTAGTGTCATAAACCATCGTCACAAAACTCTGAATGGTTGCCTGCTCAAGTTTATATAGATACCAAATATATTTAGAACTCTACTAGTCAACTCAATCATATACCACATACAATGGAATATTTCATTTGATACTACATATTCACAGGAATAGTAACTTAACAAAATTTTAAAAGTCAAAAGTAGAGTCAAGAAGTTTTCTGCGATAATGCAACGTATGTGGGCTTCGAATCATAAACCATCTTCACAAAACATCGAATGGTGGCCCACTCATGTTAATGTAGATGCCTAATATATTTAGCACACAACTAAGCAATTCCATCGTATACCACATCCAAATGAATATTTCATTTGAAGCTACACATTCACAGGGTTTAATAATTAAAGAATTTTAAAATGAAAAAAATAGAGTATAGAAGTTTTCTGAAATTGTACAACGTACGTGGGCATCGAATGGTAAACCATCGTAAAAAAAAACCGAATGGTTGCCAACTCATGTTTATATAAATGCCCAACATATTTAGCGTACAACCTAGCAAATCAATCATATACCGCAGACAATAGAATATTTCATTTGAAATTACATATTCACAGGCTTACTTACTAAAGAAATTTATAAATGTCAAAAGTAGAGTCAAGAAATTTTCTGAGATTGTGCAATGTATGTGGGCTTCGAATCTTAAACCATCATCGCAAAACTCCGAATGGTTGCCCACTCATGTTTATATGGATACCCAATATGTTTAGAACACAACCAGTCAACTCAATCATATACCACATACAAAGGAATATTTCATTTGTTACTACATATTCCCAGGCATAGTGACTTAAACAAAATTTTAAATGTCAAAAGTAGAGTCAAGAAGTTTTCTGAGATTGTGCAACTTATGTGCGCTTCGAATCGTAAACCATCTTCGTAAAGCACCGAATGGTTGCCCACCCGTGTTTATATAGATGCCCAACATATTTAGCATATAACCAACCAGCTCAACCATATACCACATACAATAGAATATGTTAATTGAAATTTCATATACCCAGGCTTAGTAACAAAGGAAATTTCAAATGTCAAAATTAGAGTCAACATGTTTTTTGAGATTGTGCAACGTATGTGGGCTTCGAATCAGAAACCATCGTCGCAAAAATCTGAATGGTTGCCCACTGAAGTTTAAACAGATTCCCTATATGTTTAGAACACAACCAGTCAACTCAATCATATACCACATACAAAGGAATATATCATTTGATACTACATATTCACCGGCATATTAACTAAAGAAATTTTTAATGCGAAAAGTAGAGTCCAGTAAGTTTTCTGAGATTGTGGAACATCTGTGGGCTTCAAATCATAAACCATCGTCGCAAAACTCCAAATGGTTGCCCGATCAAGTTTATATAGATACCTAATATATTTAGAACTCAACTAGTCAACTCAAACATATACCACATACAAAGGAATATTTCATTTGAAACTACATATTCATAGGCATAGTAACTAAAGAAATTTTTAAATGTCAAAAGTAGAGTCAAGAATTTTTCTGAAATTGTACAACGTACGTGGGCATCGAATGGTAAACCATCGTCGCTAAACTCCGAATGGTTGCCCATTCAATTTTATATAGATGCCCAACATATTTAGCGAACAACCAAGCAACTCAATCATATAACGCAAACAATAGAATATTTCAATTGAAATTATATATTCACCAGCTTACTTACTAAAGAAATTTATAAATGTCAAAATTTGAGTCAAGAAATTTTCTGAGACTGTGCGATGTATGTGGCTTCGAATCAGAAACGATCGTCGCAAAACTCTGAATGGTTGCCCACTCATGTTTATATAGATACCCAATTTATTTAGAACACAACCAGTCAACTCAATCATATACCACATACAATGGAATATTACATTTGATACTACATATTCACAGTAATTGTAACTAAACAAAATTTTAAATGTCAAAAGTAGAGTCAAGAAGATTTCTGAGATTGTGCAACGTATGTGGGCTTTGAATTGTAAACCATCTTCACAAAACACCGAATGGTTGCCCCCTGATTTTAATGTAGATGCCTAATATATTTAGCACACAACCACGCAATTCTATCCTATACCACATATGAATGAATATTTCATTTGAAGCTACACATTCACAGGCTTAGTAACTATTCAAATTTTTAAATGAAAAAAAATAGTGTATAGAAGTTTTCTGAAATTGTGCAACTTACGTGGGCATCGAATGGTAAACCATCGTCACAAAACACCGAATGGTTGCCCAATCATGTTTATATAGATACCCAACATATTTAGCAAATAACCAAGCAACTCAATCATATAACGCATGCAACAGAATATTTCATTTGATTGTATTTATTCACAGGCTTAGTAACTAAAGAAATTTTTAAATGTCAAAAGTAGTGTCATAAACCATCGTCACAAAACTCTGAATGGTTGCCTGCTCAAGTTTATATAGATACCAAATATATTTAGAACTCTACTAGTCAACTCAATCATACACCACATACAATGGAATATTTCATTTGATACTACATATTTACAGGAATAGTAACTTAACAAAATTTTAAAAGTCAAAAGTAGAGTCAAGAAGTTTTCTGCGATAATGCAACGTATGTGGGCTTCGTATCATAAACCATCTTCACAAAACATCGAATGGTGGCCCACTCATGTTAATGTAGATGCCTAATATATTTAGCACACAACTAAGCAATTCCATCGTATACCACATCCAAATGAATATTTCATTTGAAACTACACATTCACAGGTTTAATAATTAAAGAATTTTAAAATGAAAAAAATAGAGTATAGAAGTTTTCTGAAATTGTACAACGTACGTGGGCATCGAATGGTAAACCATCGTAAAAAAAAAACCGAATGGTTGCCCACTCATGTTTATATAAATGCCCAACATATTTAGCGTACAACCTGGCAAATCAATCATATACCGCAGACAATAGAATATTTCATTTGAAATTACATATTCACAGCCTTACTTACTAAAGAAATTTATAAATGTCAAAAGTAGAGTCAAGAAATTTTCTGAGATTGTGCAATGTATGTGGGCTTCGAATCTTAAACCATCATCGCAAAACTCCGAATGGTTGCCCACTCATGTTTATATGGATACCCAATATGTTTAGAACACAACCAGTCAACTCAGTCATATACCACATACAAAGGAATATTTCATTTGTTACTACATATTCCCAGGCATAGTTACTAAACAAATTTTTAAATGTCAAAAGTAGAGTCAAGAAGTTTTCTGAGATTGTGCAACTTATGTGCGCTTCGAATCGTAAACCATCTTCGTAAAGCACCGAATGGTTGCCCACCCGTGTTTATATAGATGCCCAACATATTTAGCATATAACCAACCAGCTCAACCATATACCACATACAATAGAATATGTCAATTGAAATTTCATATACCCAGGCTTAGTAACAAAAGAAATTTCAAATGTCAAAATTAGAGTCAACATGTTTTCTGAGATTGTGCAACGTATGTGGGCTTCGAATCAGAAACCATCGTCGCAAAAATCTGAATGGTTGCCCACTGAGGTTTAAACAGATTCCCTATATGTTTAGAACACAACCAGTCAAATCAATCATATACCACATACAAAGGAATATATCATTTGATACTACATATTCACCGGCATATTAACTAAAGAAATTTTTAATGCGAAATGTTGAGTCCGTAAGTTTTCTGAGATTGTGGAACATCTGTGGGCTTCAAATCATAAACCATCGTCGCAAAACTCCAAATGGTTGCCCGATCAAGTTTATATAGATACCTAATATATTTAGAACTCAACTAGTCAACTCAAACATATACCACATACAAAGGAATATTTCATTTGAAACTACATATTCATAGGCATAGTAACTAAAGAAATTTTTAAATGTCAAAAGTAGAGTCAAGAATTTTTCTGAAATTGTGCAACGTACGTGGGCATCGAATGGTAAACCATCGTCGCTAAACTCCGAATGGTTGCCCATTCATGTTTATATAGATGCTCAACATATTTAGCGTACAACCAAGCAACTCAATCATATAACGCATACAATAGAATATTTCAATTGAAATTATATATTCACAGGCTTACTTACTAAAGAAATTTATAAATGTCAAAATTAGAGTCAAGAAATTTTCTGAGACTGTGCGATGTATGTGGGCTTCGAATCATAAACTATCATCGCAAAACACTGAATGGTTGCCCGGTCATGTTTATATAGATACCCAATTTATTTAGAACACAACCAGTCAACTCAATCATATACGACATACAATGGAATGTTACATTTGATACTACATATTCACAGGAATTGTAACTAAACAAAATTTTAAATGTCAAAAGTAGAGTCAAGAAGTTTTCTTAGATTGTGCAACGTATGTGGGCTTTGAATTGTAAACCATCTTCACAAAACACCGAATGGTTGCCCACTGATTTTAATGTAGATGCCTAATATATTTTGTACACAACCACGCAATTCAATCCTATACCACATACGAATGAATATTTCATTTGAAGCTACACATTCACAGGCTTAATAAATGCCCAACATATTTAGCAAATAACCAAGCAACTCAATCATATACCGCATACAACAGAATATTTCATTTGAATGTACTTATTCACAGGCTTAGTAACAAAAGAAATTTTTAAATGTCAAAAGTAGTGTCATAAACCATCGTCACAAAACTCTGAATGGTTGCCCGCTCAAGTTTATATAGATACCAAATATATTTAGAACTCTACTAGTCAACTCAATCATATACCACATACAATGGAATATTTCATTTGATACTCTATATTCACAGGAATAGTAACTTAAAAAAAAATTTAAATGTCAAAAGTAGAGTTAAGAAGTTTTCTGCGATAATGCAACGTATGTGGGCTTCGAATCATAAACCATCTTCACAAAACATCGAATGGTGGCCCACTCATGTTAATGTAGATGCCTAATATATTTAGAACACAACTAAGCAATTCCATCATATACCACATGCAAATGAATATTTCATTTGAAGCTACACATTCACAGGCTTAATAACTAGAGAATTTTAAAATGAAAAAAATAGAGTATAGAAGTTTTCTGAAATTGTACAACGTACGTGGGCATCGAATGGTAAACCATCGTCGTAAAACACCGAATTGTTGCCCACTTATGTTTATATAGATGCCCAACACATTTAGCAAACAACCAAGCAACTCAATCATATACCGCTTACAATGGAATATTTCATCTGAAATTACATATTCACAGTGCTTACTTAATAAAGAAAGTTATAAATGTCAAAAGTAGGGTAAAGAAATTTTCTGAGATTGTGCAATGTATGTGGGCTTCGAATCATAAACCATCTTCGCAAAACATCAAATGGTTGCCCACTCATGCTTATATAGAAGCCCAATATATTTGGCACACAACCAAGCAATTCAATCATATACCACGTAAAAAATAATAGTTCATTTGAAGCAACATATTCACAGGCTTAGTAACTAAAGAAATTTTAAAATGTAAAAAATAGAGTTTAGAAGTTTTCTGAAATTGTGCAACGTGCGTGGGCATCGAATGGTAGACCATCGTCGCAAAACACCAAATGGTTGCCAAATCATCTTTATATAGATGCCCAACATATTTAGCATATATCCCAGCAACTCAATCTTATACTGCATACAACAGAATATTTCATTTGAATGTACATATTCACAGGCTTAGTAACTGAAGAAATTTTTAAATGTTAAAAGTAGTGTCACAAACTTCTCTGAGATTGTGCAACGTCTGTAGCCTTCTAATCATAACCGATTGTCGCAAAACTCCGAATGGTTGCCCGCTCATGTATATATAGATACCCAATATGTTTAGAACACAACCAGTCAACTTAGTCATATACCACATACAAATGAATATTTCATTTGATACTACATATTCACAGGCAAAGTAACTAAACAAATTTTTAAATGTCAAAAGTAAAGTCAAGAAGTTTTCTGAGATTGTGCATTGTATATGGGCTTCGAATCGTAAACCATCTTCGCGAAACAATGAATGGTTGCCCACTCATGTTTATATAGATGCCCAACATATTTAGCATACAACCAAGCAACTCAATCATAAACCACATACAATAGAGTACATCATTTGAAATTACAAATACACAGTCTTAGTAACTAAAAAAATTTTTAAATGTCAAAAGTAGAATCAACATGTTTTCTGAGATTGTACAACGTAAGTGGGCTTCGAATCAGAAACCATCGTCGCAAAACTCCGAATGGTTGCCCGCTGAGGTTCAAATAGGTTCCCTATATGTTTAGAACACAACCAGTCAACTCAATCATATACCACATAGAAAGGAATATATCATTTGATACTACATATTCACATGCATATTAACTAAGGAAATTTTAAAATGTCAAAAGTAGAGTCCAGAAGTTTTCTGAGATTGTACAACGTATGTCGGCTTCGAATCGTAAACCATCTTTGCAAAACACCGAATGGTTGCCCACTCATGTTAATATAGATGCCCAACATATTTAGCATATAACCAAGCAACTCAATCATACACTACATACAACAGAATATTTCATTTGAATGTGCATATTCACAGGCTTAGCAACTAAAGAAATTTTTAAAAGTCGAAAGTAGTGTCAAGAAGTTCAATGAGATTGTGCAATGTCTGTGGGCTTCGAATCATAATCCATCATCACAAAACTCCGAATGGTTGCCCGATCAACTTTATATAGATACCTAATATATTTAGAACTCAACTAGTCAACTCAATCATATACCACATACAAAGGAATATATCATTTGAAACTACAAATTCATTGGCATAGTAAATAAAGAAATTATCAAATGTCAAAAGTAGAGTCAAGAATTTTTCCGAAATTGTGCAACGTACGTGGGCATCGAACGGTAAACAATCGTCTCAAAACACCGAATGGTTGCCCACTCATGTTTATATAGATGCCCAACATATTTAGCGTACAACCAAGCAACACAATCATTTACCGCATACAGTAGAATATTTGATTTGAAATTATATATTCACTGGCTTACATACTAAAGAATTTTATAAATGTCAGAAGTAGAGTCAAGAAATTTTCTGAGTTGTGCAATGTATGTGGGCTTTGAATCATAAACCATCGTCGTAAAACTCCGAATGGTTGCCCGCTCATGTTTATATAGATACCCAATATGTTCAGAACACAACCAATCAACTCAATCGTATACCACAAACAATGGAATATTTCATTTGATACTACATATTCAGAGGAATAGTAATTGAACAAAATTTTAAATGTCAAATGTAGAGTCAAGATGTTTTCAGTGATTGTTCAACGTATGTGGTCTTCGAATCGTAAACCATTTTCACAAAACACCGAAAGGTTGCCCACTCACGTTAATGTTGATGCCTAGTATATTTAGCACACAACCAAGAATTCCAATCATATACCACATAAAAATGAATATTTCATTTGAAGCTACACATTCGCAGACTTAGTAACTAAAGAAATTTTCAAATGAAAAAAATAGAGTATAGAAGTTTTCTGAAATTGTGCAACGTACGTGG
This sequence comes from Voacanga thouarsii, assembly GCA_026120185.1. Classification (NCBI taxonomy): domain Eukaryota; kingdom Viridiplantae; phylum Streptophyta; class Magnoliopsida; order Gentianales; family Apocynaceae; genus Voacanga; species Voacanga thouarsii. The sequence goes on along the minus strand of JANUWF010003401.1, from coordinate 303,687 downwards.
GCATCGAATGGTAAACCATCGTTACAAAACACCGAATGGTTGCCCACTCATGTTTATATAGATGCCCTACATATTTAGCGTACAACCAAGCAACTCAATCATATACCGCATACATTTGAATATTTCATTTGAAATTACATGTTCACAGGCTTACTTACTAAAGAAATTTATAAATGTCAAAAGTAGAGACAAGAAATTTTCTTAGATTGTGCAATGTATGTGGGCTTCGGATCATAAACCATCTTCGCAAAACAACGAATCGTAGCCCACTTAGGTTTATATAGATGCCCAATATATTTAGCACACAACCAAGCAATTCAAACATATACCACATACAAAAGAATAGTTCATTTGAAGCAACATATTCACAGGCTTAGTAACTAAAGAAATTTTCATATGTCAAAAGTAGAGTCAAGAATTTTTCTGAGATTGTGCAACTTATGTGGTATTCGAATCGCAAACCATCTTCGCAAAACACCGAATGGTGGCACACTCATGTTTATATAGATGCCCAACATATTTAGTGTACATCCATGCAACTCAACCATTTACCGCATACAATAGAATATTTTTTTTGAAATTATATACTCACAGGCTTACTTACTAATGAAATTTATAAAAGTCAAAAGTAGAGTCAAGAAATCTTCTGAGATTGTGCAATGTATGTGGGCTTCGAATTATAAACCATCGTCACAAAACTCTGAATGGTTGCCCGCTCATGTATTTATAGATACCCAATATGTTTAGAACACAACCAGCCAACTCAATCATATACCCCATACACTGGAATATTTCATTTGATACAACATATTCACAGGAACAGTAACTAAACAAAATTTTAAATGTCAAAATTAGAGTCAAGATGTTTTCTGGGATTGTGCAACATATGTGGGCTTCGAATCGTAAACCATCTTCAGAAAACACCGAATGGTTGCCCACTCATGTTAATGTAGATGCCTAATATATTTAGCACACAACCACGCAATTCAATTATATTCCACATACAAATGAATATTTCATTTGAAGCTACACATTCACGGGCATAGTATCTAAGGAAATTTTTAAAGGAAAAAAAATAGAGTATAGAAGTTTTTAGAAATTGTGCAACGTACGTGGGCATCGAACGGTAAACAATCGTCACAAAACACCGAATGGTTGCCCACTCATTTTTATATAGATGCCCAACATATTTAGCGTACAACCAAGCAACACAATCATTTACCGCATACAATAGAATATTTGATTTGAAATTAAATATTCACTGGCTTACTTACTAAAGAAATTTTTAAGTGTCAGAAGTAGAGTCAAGAAATTTTCTGAGATTGTGCAATGTATGTGGGCTTTGAATCATAAACCATCGTCGTAAAACTCCGAATGGTTGCCCGCTCCTGTTTATATAGATACCCAATATGTTTAGAACACAACCAGTCAACTCAATCGTATACCACAAACAATGGAATATTTCATTTGATACAACATATTCACAGGAATAGTAACTGAACAAAATTTTAAATGTCAAATGTAGAGTCAAGATGTTTTCAGTGATTGTTCAACGTATGTGGTCTTCGAATCGTAAACCATTTTCACAAAACACCGAATGGTTGCCCACTCACGTTAATGTTGATGCCTAGTATAGTTAGCACACAACCAAGCATTCCACTCATATACCACATAAAAATGAATATTTCATTTGAAGCTACATATTCGCAAGCTTAGTAACTAAAGAAATTTTCAAATGAAAGAAATAGAGTATAGAAGTTTTCTGAAATTGTGCAACGTACGTGGGCATCGAATGGTAAACTATTGTTACGAAACACCGAATGGTTGCCCACTCACGTTAATGTAGATGCCTAGTATATTTAGCACACAAGCAAGCATTTCAACCATAAACCACATAAAAATGAATATTTCATTTGAAGCTACACATTCACAGGCTTAGTAACTAAAGAAATTTTCAAATGAAAAAAATAGAGTATAGAAGTTTTCTGAAATTGTTCAACGTACGTGGGCATCGAATGGTAAACCATCGTTACAAAACACCGAATGGTTGCCCACTCATTTTTATATAGATGCCCAACATATTTAGCGTACAACCAAGCAACACAATCATTTACCGCATACAGTAGAATATTTCATTTGAAATTAAATATTCACTGGCTTACTTACTAAAGAAATTTATAAATGTCAGAAGTAGAGTCAAGAAATTTTCTGAGATTGTGCAATGTATGTGGGCTTTGAATCATAAACCATCGTCGTAAAACTCCGAATGGTTGCCCGCTCATGTTTATATAGATACCAAATATCTTTAGAACACAACCAGTCAACTCAATCGTATACCACAAACAATGGAATATTTCATTTGATACAACATATTCACAGGAATAGTAACTGAACAAAATTTTAAATGTCAAATGTAGAGTCAAGATGTTTTCAGTGATTGTTCAACGTATGTGGTCTTCGAATCGTAAACCATTTTCACAAAACACCGAATGGTTGCCCACTCACGTTAATGTTGATGCCTAGTATATTTAGCACACAACCAAGCATTCCAATCATATACCACATAAAAATGAATATTTCATTTGAAGCTACACATTCGCAGGCTTAGTAACTAAAGACATTTTCAAATGAAAAAATAGAGTATAGAAGTTTTCGGAAATTGTGCAACGTACGTGGGCATCGAATGGTAAACCATTGTTACGAAACACCGAATGGTTGCCCACCCACGTTAATGTAGATGCCTAGTATATTTAGCACACAACCAAGCATTCCAACCATATACCACATAAAAATGAATATTTCATTTGAAGCTACACATTCACAGGCTTAGTAACTAAAGAAATTTTCAAATGAAAAAAATAGAGTATAGAAGTTTTCTGAAATTGTTCAACGTACGTGGGCATCGAATGGTAAACCATCGTTACAAAACACCGAATGGTTGCCCACTCATGTTTATATAGATGCCATACATATTTAGCGAACAACCAAGCAACTCAATCATATACCGCTTACAATGGAATATTTCATTTGAAATTACATGTTCACAGGCTTACTTACTAAAGAAATTTATAAATGTCAAAAGTAGAGACAAGAAATTTTCTTAGATTGTGCAATGTATGTGGGCTTCGGATCATAAACCATCTTCGCAAAACAACGAATCGTAGCCCACTTAGGTTTATATAGATGCCCAATATATTTAGCACACAACCAAGCAATTCAAACATATACCACATACAAAAGAATAGTTCATTTGAATCAACATATTCACAGGCTTAGTAACTAAAGAAATTTTTATATGTCAAAAGTAGAGTCAAGAATTTTTCTGAGATTGTGCAACTTATGTGGGTTTCGAATCGTAAACCATCTTAGCAAAACACCGAATGGTGGCACACTCATGTTTATATAGATGCCCAACATATTTAGCGCACAACCATGCAACTCAATCATTTACCGCATACAATAGAATATTTTTTTTGAAATTATATATTCACTGGCTTACTTACTAATGAAATTTGTAAAAGTCAAAAGTAGAGTCAAGAAATTTTTTGAGATTGTGCAATGTATGTGGGCTTCGAATTATAAACCATCGTCACAAAACTCTGAATGGTTGCCCGCTCATGTTTTTATAGATACCCAATATGTTTAGAACACAACCAGTCAACTCAATCATATACCCCATACACTGGAATATTTCATTTGATACAACATATTCACAGGAACAGTAACTAAACAAAATTTTAAATGTCAAAATTAGAGTCAAGATGTTTTCTGGGATTGTGCAACATATGTGGGCTTCGAACCGTAAACCATCTTCACAAAACACCGAATGGTTGCCCACTCATGTTAATGTAGATGCCTAATATATTTAGCACACAACCACGCAATTCAATCATATACCACATACAAATGAATATTTCATTTGAAGCTACATATTCACAGGCTTAGTATCTAAGGAAATTTTTAAAGGAAAAAATATAGAGTATAGAAGTTTTCAGAAATTGTGCAACGTACGTGGGCATCGAACGGTAAACAATCGTCGCAAAACACCGAATGGTTGCCCACTCATTTTTATATAGATGCCCAACATATTTAGCGTACAACCAAGCAACACAATCATTTACCGCATACAGTAGAATATTTGATTTGAAATTAAATATTCACTGGCTTACTTACTAAAGAAATTTATAAATGTCAGAAGTAGAGTCAAGAAATTTTCTGAGATTGTGCAATGTATGTGGGCTTTGAATCATAAACCATCGTCGTAAAACTCCGAATGGTTGCCCGCTCATGTTTATATAGATACCCAATATGTTTAGAACACAACCAGTCAACTCAATCGTATACCACAAACAATGGAATATTTCATTTGATACAACATATTCACAGGAATAGTAACTGAACAAAATTTTAAATGTCAAATGTAGAGTCAAGATGTTTTCAGTGATTGTTCAACGTATGTGGTCTTCGAATCGTAAACCATTTTCACAAAGCACCGAATGGTTGCCCACTCACGTTAATGTTGATGCCTAGTATATTTAGCACACAACCAAGCATTCCAATCATATACCACATAAAAATGAATATTTCATTTGAAGCTACACATTCGCAGGCTTAGTAACTAAAGAAATTTTCAAATGAAAAAAATAGAGTATAGAAGTTTTCTGAAATTGTGCAACGTACGTGGGCATCGAATGATAAACCATTGTTACGAAACACCGAATGGTTGCCCACTCACGTTAATGTAGAAGCCTAGTATATTTAGCACACAACCAAGCATTCCAACCATATACCACATAAAAATGAATATTTCATTTGAAGCTACACATTCACAGGCTTAGTAACTAAAGAAATTTTCAAATGAAAAAAATAGAGTATAGAAGTTTTCTGAAATTGTTCAACGTACGTGGGCATCGAATGGTAAACCATCGTTACAAAACACCGAATGGTTGCCCACTCATGTTTATATAGATGCCCTACATATTTAGCGAACAACCAAGCAACTCAATCATATACCGCATACATTTGAATATTTCATTTGAAATTACATGTTCACAGGCTTACTTACTGAAGAAATTTATAAATGTCAAAAGTAGAGACAAGAAATTTTCTTAGATTGTGCAATGTATGTGGGCTTCGGATCATAAACCATCTTCGCAAAACAATGAATCGTAGCCCACTTAGGTTTATATAGATGCCCAATATATTTAGCACACAACCAAGCAATTCAAACATATACCACATACAAAAGAATAGTTCATTTGAATCAACATATTCACAGGCTTAGTAACTAAAGAAATTTTTATATGTCAAAAGTAGAGTCAAGAATTTTTCTGAGATTGTGCAACTTATGTGGGTTTCGAATCGTAAACCATCTTCGCAAAACACCGAATGGTGGCACACTCATGTTTATATAGATGCCCAACATATTTAGCGCACAACCATGCAACTCAATCATTTACCGCATACAATAGAATATTTTTTTTGAAATTATATATTCACTGGCTTACTTACTAATGAAATTTATAAAAGTCAAAAGTAGAGTCAAGAAATTTTCTGAGATTGTGCAATGTATGTGGGCTTCGAATTATAAACCATCGTCACAAAACTCTGAATGGTTGCCCGCTCATGTTTTTATAGATACCCAATATGTTTAGAACACAACCAGTCAACTCAATCATATACCCCATACACTGGAATATTTCATTTGATACAACATATTCACGAGAACAAGTAACTAAACAAAATTTTAAATGTCAAAATTAGAGTCAAGATGTTTTCTGGGATTGTGCAACATATGTGGGCTTCGAACCGTAAACCATCTTCACAAAACACCGAATGGTTGCCCACTCATGTTAATGTAGATGCCTAATATATTTAGCACACAACCACGCAATTCAATCATATACCACATACAAATGAATATTTCATTTGAAGCTACATATTCACAGGCTTAGTATCTAAGGAAATTTTTAAAGGAAAAAATATAGAGTATAGAAGTTTTCAGAAATTGTGCAACGTACGTGGGCATCGAACGGTAAACAATCGTCGCAAAACACCGAATGGTTGCCCACTCATTTTTATATAGATGCCCAACATATTTAGCGTACAACCAAGCAACACAATCATTTACCGCATACAGTAGAATATTTGATTTGAAATTAAATATTCACTGGCTTACTTACTAAAGAAATTTATAAATGTCAGAAGTAGAGTCAATAAATTTTCTGAGATTGTGCAATGTATGTGGGCTTTGAATCATAAACCAGCGTCGTAAAACTCCGAATGGTTGCCCGCTCATGTTTATATAGATACCCAATATGTTTAGAACACAACCAGTCAACTCAATCGTATACCACAAACAATGGAATATTTCATTTGATACAACATATTCACAGGAATAGTAACTGAATAAAATTTTAAATGTCAAATGTAGAGTCAAGATGTTTTCAGTGATTGTTCAACGTATGTGGTCTTCGAATCGTAAACCATTTTCACAAAGCACCGAATGGTTGCCCACTCACGTTAATGTTGATGCCTAGTATATTTAGCACACAACCAAGCATTCCAATCATATACCACAAAAAAATGAATATTTCATTTGAAGCTACACATTCGCAGGCTTAGTAACTAAAGAAATTTTCAAATGAAAAAAAATAGAGTATAGAAGTTTTCTGAAATTGTGCAACGTACGTGGGCATCGAATGATAAACCATTGTTACGAAACACCGAATGGTTGCCCACTCACGTTAATGTAGAAGCCTAGTATATTTAGCACACAACCAAGCATTCCAACCATATACCACATAAAAATGAATATTTCATTTGAAGCTACACATTCACAGGCTTAGTAACTAAAGAAATTTTCAAATGAAAAAAATAGAGTATAGAAGTTTTCTGAAATTGTTCAACGTACGTGGGCATTGAATGGTAAACCATCGTTACAAAACACCGAATGGTTGCCCACTCATGTTTATATAGATGCCCTACATATTTAGCGAACAACCAAGCAACTCAATTATATACCGCATACATTTGAATATTTCATTTGAAATTACATGTTCACAGGCTTACTTAGTAAAGAAATTTATAAATGTCAAATGTAGAGACAAGAAATTTTCTTAGATTATGCGATGTTTGTGGGCTTCGGATCATAAACCATCTTCGCAAAACAATGAATCGTAGCCCACTTAGGTTTATATAGATGCCCAATATATTTAGCACACAACCAAGCAATTCAAACATATACCACACACAAAAGAATAGTTCATTTGAATCAACATATTCACAGGCTTAGTAACTAAAGAAATTTTTATATGTCAAAAGTAGAGTCAAGAATTTTTCTGAGATTGTGCAACTTATGTGGGTTTCGAATCATAAACCATCTTCGCAAAACACCGAATGGTGGCACACTCATGTTTACATAGATGCCCAACATATTTAGCGCACAACCATGCAACTCAATCATTTACCGCATACAATAGAATATTTTTTTTGAAATTATATATTCACTGGCTTACTTACTAATGAAATTTATAAAAGTCAAAAGTAGAGTCAAGAAATTTTCTGAGATTGTGCAATGTATGTGGGCTTCGAATTATAAACCATCGTCACAAAACTCTGAATGGTTGCCCGCTCATGTTTTTATAGATACCCAATATGTTTAGAACACAACCAGTCAACTCAATCATATACCCCATACAATGGAATATTTCATTTGATACAACATATTCACGAGAACAAGTAACTAAACAAAATTTTGAATGTCAAAATTAGAGTCAAGATGTTTTCCGGGATTGTGCAACATATGTGGGCTTCGAACCGTAAACCATCTTCACAAAACACCGAACGATAGCCCACTCATGTTAATGTAGATGCCTAATATATTTAGCACACAACCACGCAATTCAATCATATACCACATACAAATGAATAATTCATTTGAAGCTACACAATCACAGGCTTATTATCTAAGGAAATTTTTAAAGGAAAAAAAATAGAGTATAGAAGTTTTCAAAAATTGTGCAACGTACGTGGGCATCGAATGGTAAACCATCATCGCAAAACACCGAATGGTTGGCCACTCATGTTTATATAGATGCCCAACAAATTTAGCGTACAACCAAGCAACTCAGTCATTTACCACATACAATAACATATTTCGTTTAAAAGTATATATTCACAGGCTTACTTACTAACGAAATTTATAAATGTCAAAAGTAGAGGCAATAAATTTTCTGAGATTGTGCAATGTATGTTGGCTTCGAATCACAAACCATCGTCGCAAAACTCCGAATGGTTGCCCGTTCATGTTTGTAGAGGTACCCAATATGTTTACAACACAACCAGTCAACCCAATCATATACCACATACAATGGAATATTTCATTTGATAGTACATATTCACAGGAATAGTAACTAAACAAAAATTTAAATGTTAAATCTAGAGTCAAGAAGTTTGCAGAGATTGTGCAGCGTATGTGGGCTTCGAATCGTAATCCATTTTCACAAAACACCGAATGGTTGCCCACTCACGTTAATGTAGATGCCTATTATATTTAGAACACAACCAAGCATTTCAATCATATACCACATAAAAATGAATATTTCATTTGAAGCTACACATTCACAGGCTTATAAACTAAAGAAATTTTCAAATGAAAAAAATAGAGTATAGAAGTTTTCTGAAATTGTGCAACGTACGTGAGCATCGAATGGTAAACCATCGTTACAAAACACCGAATGGTTGCCCACTCATGTTTATATAGATGCCCTACATATTTAGCGTACAAGCAAGCAACTCAATAATATACCGCATACATTAGAATATTTCATTTGAAATTACATGTTCACTGGCTTACTTACTGAAGAAATTTATAAATGTCAAAAGTAGAGACAAGAAATTTTCTGAGATTGTGCAATGTATGTGGGCTTCGGATCATAAACCATCTTCACAAAACAACGAATCGTAGCTCGCTCAGGTTTATATAGATGCCCAATATATTTACGACATAACCAAGCAATTCAAACATATACCACATACCAAAGAATAGTTCATTTGAAGCAACATATTCAGAGGCTTAGTAACTACAGAAATTTTTATGTGTCAAAAGTAGAGTCAAGAATTTTTCTGAGATTGTGCAACTTAAGTGGGCTTCGAACCGTAAACCATCTTCACAAAACACCGAATGGTTGCCCACTCATGTTAATGTAGATGCCTAATATATTTAGCACACAACCACGCAATTCAATCATATACCACATACAAATGAATATTTCATTTGAAGCTACATATTCACAGGCTTAGTATCTAAGGAAATTTTTAAAGGAAAAAAAATAGAGTATAGAAGTTTTCAGAAATTGGGCAACGTACGTGGGCATCGAACGGTAAACAATCGTCGCAAAACACCGAATGGTTGCCCACTCATTTTTATATAGATGCCCAACATATTTAGCGTACAACCAAGCAACACAATCATTTACCGCATACGAGTAGAATATTCAATTTGAAATTAAATATTCACCGGCTTAATTACTAAAGAAATTTATAAATGTCAGAAGTAGAGTCAAGAAATTTTCTGAGATTGTGCAATGTATGTGGGCTTTGAATCATAAACCAGCGTCGTAAAACTCCGAATGGTTGCCCGCTCATGTGTATATAGATACCCAATATATTTAGAACACAACCAGATCAACTCAATCGTATACCACAAACAATGGAATATTTCATTTGATACAACATATTCACAGGAATAGTAACTGAACAAAATTTTAAATGTCAAATGTAGAGTCAAGATGTTTTCAGTGATTGTTCGACGTATGTGGTCTTCGAATCGTAAACCATTTTCACAAAGCACCGAATGGTTGCCCACTCACGTTAATGTTGATGCCTAGTATATTTAGCACACAACCAAGCATTCCAATCATATACCCCATAAAAATGAATATTTCATTTGAAGCTACACATTCGCGAGGCTTAGTAACTAAAGAAATTTTCAAATGAAAAAAATAGAGTATAGAAGTTTTCTGAAATTGTGCAACGTACGTGGGCATCGAATGATCAACCATTGTTACGAAACACCGAATGGTTGCCCACTCACGTTAATGTAGAAGCCTAGTATATTTAGCACACAACCAAGCATTCCAACCATATACCACATAAAAATGAATATTTCATTTGAAGCTACACATTCACTGGCTTAGTAACTAAATAAATTTTCAAATGAAAAAAATAGAGTATAGAAGTTTTCTGAAATTGTTCAACGTACGTGGGCATTGAATGGTAAACCATCGTTACAAAACACCGAATGGTTGCCCACTCATGTTTATATAGATGCCCTACATATTTAGCGAACAACCAAGCAACTCAATCATATACCGCATACATTTGAATATTTCATTTGAAATTACATGTTCACAAGCTTACTTAGTAAAAAATTTATAAATGTCAAATGTAGAGACAAGAAATTTTCTTAGATTATGCGATGTTTGTGGGCTTCGGATCATAAACCATCTTCGCAAAACAATGAATCGTAGCCCACTTAGGTTTATATAGATGCCCAATATATTTAGCACACAACCAAGCAATTCAAACATATACCACACACAAAAGAATAGTTCATTTGAATCAACATATTCACAGAGCTTAGTAACTAAAGAAATTTTTATATGTCAAAAGTAGAGTCAAGAATTTTTCTGAGATTGTGCAACTTATGTGGGTTTCGAATCATAAACCATCTTCGCAAAACACCGAATGGTGGCACACTCATGTTTACATAGATGCCCAACATATTTAGCGCACAACCATGCAACTCAATCATTTACCGCATACAATAGAATATTTTTTTTGAAATTATATATTCACTGGCTTACTTACTAAAGAAATTTATAAAAGTCAAAAGTAGAGTCAAGAAATTTTCTGAGATTGTGCAATGTATGTGGGCTTCGAATTATAAACCATCGTCACAAAACTCTGAATGGTTGCCCGCTCATGTTTTTATAGATACCCAATATGTTTAGAACACAACCAGTCAACTCAATCATATACCCCATACAATGGAATATTTCATTTGATACAACATATTCACAGGAACAGTAACTAAACAAAATTTTGAATGTCAAAATTAGAGTCAAGATGTTTTCTGGGATTGTGCAACATATGTGGGCTTCGAACCGTAAACCATCTTCACAAAACACCGAACGGTAGCCCACTCATGTTAATGTAGATGCCTAATATATTTAGCACACAACCACGCAATTCAATCATATACCACATACAAATGAATAATTCATTTGAAGCTACACAATCACAGGCTTATTATCTAAGGAAATTTTTAAAGGAAAAAAAATAGAGTATAGAAGTTTTCAAAAATTGTGCAACGTACGTGGGCATCGAATGGTAAACCATCATCGCAAAACACCGAATGGTTGGCCACTCATGTTTATATAGATGCCCAACAAATTTAGCGTACAACCAAGCAACTCAGTCATTTACCACATACAATAAAATATTTCGTTTAAAAGTATATATTCACAGGCTTACTTACTAACGAAATTTATAAATGTCAAAAGTAGAGGCAATAAATTTTCTCGAGATTGTGCAATGTATGTTGGCTTGAATCACAAACCATCGTCGCAAAACTCCGAATGGTTGCCCGTTCATGTTTGTAGAGGTACCCAATATGTTTAGAACACAACCAGTCAACCCAATCATATACCACACACAATGGAATATTTCATTTGATTGTACATATTCACAGGAATAGTAACTAAACAAAAATTTAAATGTTAAATCTAGAGTCAAGAAGTTTGCAGAGATTGTGCAGCGTATGTGGGCTTCGAATCGTAATCCATTTTCACAAAACACCGAATGGTTGCCCACTCACGTTAATGTAGATGCCTATTATATTTAGAACACAACCAAGCATTTCAATCATATACCACATAAAAATGAATATTTCATTTGAAGCTACACATTCACAGGCTTATAAACTAAAGAAATTTTCAAATGAAAAAAATAGAGTATAGAAGTTTTCTGAAATTGTGCAACGTACGTGGGCATCGAATGGTAAACCATCGTTACAAAACACCGAATGGTTGCCCACTCATGTTTATATAGATGCCCTACATATTTAGCGTACAAGCAAGCAACTCAATAATATACCGCATACATTAGAATATTTCATTTGAAATTACATGTTCACTGGCTTACTTACTGAAGAAATTTATAAATGTCAAAAGTAGAGACAAGAAATTTTCTGAGATTGTGCAATGTATGTGGGCTTCGGATCATAAACCATCTTCACAAAACAACGAATCGTAGCCTGCTCAGGTTTATATAGATGCCCAATATATTTACGACATAACCAAGCAATTCAAACATATACCACATACCAAAGAATAGTTCATTTGAAGCAACATATTCAGAGGCTTAGTAACTACAGAAATTTTTATGTGTCAAAAGTAGAGTCAAGAATTTTTCTGAGATTGTGCAACTTAAGTGGGCTTCGAACCGTAAACCATCTTCACAAAACACCGAATGGTTGCCCACTCATGTTAATGTAGATGCCTAATATATTTAGCACACAACCACGCAATTCAATCATATACCACATACAAATGAATATTTCATTTGAAGCTACATATTCACAGGCTTAGTATCTAAGGAAATTTTTAAAGGAAAAAAAATAGAGTATAGAAGTTTTCAGAAATTGGGCAACGTACGTGGGCATCGAACGGTAAACAATCGTCGCAAAACACCGAATGGTTGCCCACTCATTTTTATATAGATGCCCAACATATTTAGCGTACAACCAAGCAACACAATCATTTACCGCATACAGTAGAATATTCAATTTGAAATTAAATATTCACTGGCTTAATTACTAAAGAAATTTATAAATGTCAGAAGTAGAGTCAAGAAATTTTCTGAGATTGTGCAATGTATGTGGGCTTTGAATCATAAACCAGCGTCGTAAAACTCCGAATGGTTGCCCGCTCATGTGTATATAGATACCCAATATATTTAGAACACAACCAGTCAACTCAATCGTATACCACAAACAATGGAATATTTCATTTGATACAACATATTCACAGGAATAGTAACTGAACAAAATTTTAAATGTCAAATGTAGAGTCAAGATGTTTTCAGTGATTGTTCGACGTATGTGGTCTTCGAATCGTAAACCATTTTCACAAAGCACCGAATGGTTGCCCACTCACGTTAATGTTGATGCCTAGTATATTTAGCACACAACCAAGCATTCCAATCATATACCCCATAAAAATGAATATTTCATTTGAAGCTACACATTCGCAGGCTTAGTAACTAAAGAAATTTTCAAATGAAAAAAATAGAGTATAGAAGTTTTCTGAAATTGTGCAACGTACGTGGGCATCGAATGATCAACCATTGTTACGAAACACCGAATGGTTGCCCACTCACGTTAATGTAGAAGCCTAGTATATTTAGCACACAACCAAGCATTCCAACCATATACCACATAAAAATGAATATTTCATTTGAAGCTACACATTCACTGGCTTAGTAACTAAATAAATTTTCAAATGAAAAAAATAGAGTATAGAAGTTTTCTGAAATTGTTCAACGTACGTTGGCATCGAATGGTAAACCATCGTTACAAAACACCGAATGGTTGCCCACTCATGTTTATATAGATGCCCTACATATTTAGCGAACAACCAAGCAACTCAATCATATACCGCATACATTTGAATATTTCATTTGAAATTACATGTTCACAGGCTTACTTACTGAAGAAATTTATAAATGTCAAAAGTAGAGACAAGAAATTTTCTTAGATTGTGCAATGTATGTGGGCTTCGGATCATAAACCATCTTCGTAAAACAATGAATCGTAGCCCACTTAGGTTTATATAGATGCCCAATTTATTTAGCACACAACCAAGCAATTCAAACATATACCACATACAAAAGAATAGTTCATTTGAATCAACATATTCTCAGGCTTAGTAACTAAAGAAATTTTTATATGTCAAAAGTAGAGTCAAGAATTTTTCTGAGATTGTGCAACTTTTGTGGGTTTCGAATCGTAAACCATCTTCGCAAAACACCGAATGGTGGCACACTCATGTTTATATAGATGCCAAACATATTTAGCGCACAACCATGCAACTCAATCATTTACCGCATACAATAGAATATTTTTTTTGAAATTATATATTCACTGGCTTACTTACTAATGAAATTTATAAAAGTCAAAAGTTGAGTCAAGAAATTTTCTGAGATTGTGCAATGTATGTGGGCTTCGAATTATAAACCATCGTCACAAAACTCTGAATGGTTGCCCGCTCATGTTTTTATAGATACCCAATATGTTTTGAACACAACCGATCAACTCAATCATATACCCCATACACTGGAATATTTCATTTGATACAACATATTCACAGAACAAGTAACTAAACAAAATTTTAAATGTCAAAATTAGAATCAAGATGTTTTCTGGGATTGTGCAACATATGTGGGCTTCGAACCGTAAACCATCTTCACAAAACACCGAATGGTTGCCCACTCATGTTAATGTAGATGCCTAATATATTTAGCACACAACCACGCAATTCAATCATATACCACATACAAATGAATATTTCATTTGAAGCTACATATTCACAGGCTTAGTATCTAAGGAAATTTTTAAAGGAAAAAAATAGAGTATAGAAGTTTTCAGAAATTGTGCAACGTACGTGGGCATCGAACGGTAAACAATCGTCGCAAAACACCGAATGGTTGCCCACTCATTTTTATATAGATGCCCAACATATTTAGCGTACAACCAAGCAACACAATCATTTACCGCATACAGTAGAATATTTGATTTGAAATTAAATATTCACTGGCTTACTTACTAAAGAAATTTATAAATGTCGAAGTAGAGTCAATAAATTTTCTCGAGATTGTGCAATGTATGTGGGCTTTGAATCATAAACCATCGTCGTAAAACTCCGAATGGTTGCCCGCTCATGTTTATATAGATACCCAATATGTTTAGAACACAACCAGTCAACTCAATCGTATACCACAAACAATGGAATATTTCATTTGATACAACATATTCACAGGAATAGTAACTGAATAAAATTTTAAATGTCAAATGTAGAGTCAAGATGTTTTCAGTGATTGTTCAACGTATGTGGTCTTCGAATCGTAAACCATTTTCACAAAGCACCGAATGGTTGCCCACTCACGTTAATGTTGATGCCTAGTATATTTAGCACACAACCAAGCATTCCAATCATATACCACATAAAAATGAATATTTCATTTGAAGCTACACATTCGCGAGCTTATAAACTAAAGAAATTTTCAAATGAAAAAAATAGAGTATAGAAGTTTTCTGAAATTGTGCAACGTACGTGGGCATCGAATGGTAAACCATCGTTACAAAACACCGAATGGTTGCCCACTCATGTTTATATAGATGCCCTACATATTTAGCGTACAACCATGCAACTCTATAATATACCGCATACATTAGATTATTTCATTTGAAATTACATGTTCACTGGCTTACTTACTGAAGAAATTTATAAATGTCAAAAGTAGAGACAAGAAATTTTCTGAGATTGTGCAATGTATGTGGGCTTCGGATCATAAACCATCTTCACAAAACAACGAATCGTAGCCTGCTCAGGTTTATATAGATGCCCAATATATTTACGACATAACCAAGCAATTCAAACATATACCACATACCAAAGAATAGTTCATTTGAAGCAACATATTCACAGGCTTAGTAACTACAGATATTTTTATGTGTCAAAAGTAGAGTCAAGAATTTTTCTGAGATTGTGCAACTTAAGTGGGCTTCGAATCGTAAACCATCTTCGCAAAACACCGAATGGTGGCCCACTCATGTTTATATAGAAGCCCAACATATTAAGCGTACAACCAAGCAACTCAATCATATACCGCATACAAAAGAATATTTCATTTGAAATTACGTATTCACAGGCTTAGTAACTAAAGAAATTTTTAAACGTCAAAAGTAGAGTCAAGAAGTTTTCTGAGATTGTGCAATGTATGTGGGCTTCGAATCATATGCCGTCATCGTAAAACTCTGAATGGTTGCCCGATCAGGTTATATAGATAACCAATATTTTTAGGACTCAACCAATCAACTCAATCATATACCTCATACAAAGGAATATTTCATTTGAAACTACATTTTCTCAGGAATAGTAACAAAACAAAATTTTAAATGTCAAAATTAGAGTCAAGATGTTTTCTGGTATTGTGCAACGTATGTCGGCTTGGAATCGTAAACCGTCTTCACAAAACACCGAATGGTTGACCACTCATGTTAATGTAGATGCCTAATATATTTAGCACACTACCACGCAATTCAATTATATTCCACATACAAATGAATATTTCATTTGAAGCTACACATTCACAGGCTTAGTATCTAAGGAAATTTTTAAAGGAAAAAAATAGAGTATAGAAGTATTCTGAAATTGTGCAACGTACGTGGGCATGGAATGGTAAACTGTAGTCGCAAAACACCGAATGGTTGCCAACTCTTGTTTATATAGATGCCCAACATATTTAGCGTACAACCAAGCAACTCAATCATTTACCGCATACAATAGAATATTTCGTTTAAAATTATATATTCATAGGCTTACTTACTAATGAAATTTATAAATGTCAAAAGTAGAGGCAAGAAATTTTTTGAGATTGTGCAATGTATGTGGGCTTCGAATCATAAACCCTTGTCGCAAAACTCCGAATGGTTGCCCGCTCATGTTTGTAGAGATACCCAATATATTTAGAACACAACCGATCAACTCAATCGTATACCACATACATTGGAATAATTCATTTGATACAACATATTCACAAGAATAGTAACTAAACAAAAATTTAAATTTGAAATGTAGAGTCAAGAAGTTTTCAGAGATTATGCAACGTATGTGGCCTGCGAATCGTAAACCATTTTCACAAAACACCGAATGGTAGCCCACTCATGTTACTGCAGTTGCCTAATATATTTAGCACACAACCAAGCATTTCAGTCATATACCACATACAAATGAATATTTCATTTGAAGCTACACATTCACAGGCTTAGTAACTAAAGAAATTGTCAAATGAAAAAAAATAGAGTATAGAAGTTTTCTGAAATTGTGCAACGTACGTGGGCATCCAATGGTAAACCATCGTTACAAAACCCCGAATGATTGCCCACTCATGTTTATATAGATGCCCTACATATTTAGCGTACAACCAAGCAACTCAATTACATACCGCATACATTAGAATATTTCATTTGAAATTACATGTTCACACGCTTGCTTTGTAAAGAAATTTATAAGTGTCAAAAGTAGAGACAAGAAATTCTCTGTGATTGTGCAATGTATGTAGGCTTCGGATCATAAACCATCTTCGTAAAACAACGAATCGTAGCCCACTCAGGTTTATATAGATTCCCAATATATTTAGCACACAACAAAGCAATTCAAACATATACCACAAACAAAAGAATAGTTCATTTGAAGCAGCATATTCACAGGCTTAGTAACTAAAGAAATTTTTATATGTCAAAAGTAGAGGCAAGAAATTTTCTAAGATTGTGCAATGTATGTGGGCTTCGAATCATAAACCCTTGTCGCAAAACTCCGAATGGTCGCCCGCTCATGTTTGTAGAGATAACCAATATGTTTAGAACACAACCAGTCAACTCAATCGTATACCACATACATTGGAATATTTCATTTGATACTGCATATTCACAGGAATAGTAACTAAACAAAATTTTAAATGTGAAATGTAGAGTCAAGAAGTTTTCGGAGATTGTGCAACGTATGTGGCCTGCGAATCGTAAACCATTTTCACAAAACACCGAATGGTAGCCCACTCACGTTACTGCAGATGCCTAATATATTTAGCACACAACCAAGAATTTCAATCATATACCACATACAAATGAATATTTCATGTGAAGCTACACATTCACAGGCTTAGTAACTAAAGAAATTTTCAATTGAAAAAAATAGAGTATAGATGTTTTCTAAAATTGTGCAACGTACGTGGGCATCGAACGGTAAACAATCGTCGCAAAACACCGAATGGTTGCCCACTCATTTTTATATAGATGCCCAACATATTTAGCGTACAACCAAGCAACACAATCATTTACCGCATACAGTAGAATATTTGATTTGAAATTAAATATTCACCGGCTTACTTACTAAAGAAATTTATAAATGTCAGAAGTAGAGTCAATAAATTTTCTGAGATTGTGCAATGTATGTGGGCTTTGAATCATAAACCAGCGTCGTAAAACTCCGAATGGTTGCCCGCTCATGTTTATATAGATACCCAATATGTTTAGAACACAACCAGTCAACTCAATCGTATACCACAAACAATGGAATATTTCATTTGATACAACATATTCACAGGAATAGTAACTGAATAAAATTTTAAATGTCAAATGTAGAGTCAAGATGTTTTCAGTGATTGTTCAACGTATGTGGTCTTCGAATCGTAAACCATTTTCACAAAGCACCGAATGGTTGCCCACTCACGTTAATGTTGATGCCTAGTATATTTAGCACACAACCAAGCATTCCAATCATATACCACATAAAAATGAATATTTCATTTGAAGCTACACATTCGCAGGCTTATAAACTAAAGAAATTTTCAAATGAAAAAAATAGAGTATAGAAGTTTTCTGAAATTGTGCAACGTACGTGGGCATCGAATGGTAAACCATCGTTACAAAACACCGAATGGTTGCCCACTCATGTTTATATAGATGCCCTACATATTTAGCGTACAACCAAGCAACTCTATAATATACCGCATACATTAGAATATTTCATTTGAAATTACATGTTCACTGGCTTACTTACTGAAGAAATTTATAAATGTCAAAAGTAGAGACAAGAAATTTTCTGAGATTGTGCAATGTATGTGGGCTTCGGATCATAAACCATCTTCACAAAACAACGAATCGTAGCCTGCTCAGGTTTATATAGATGCCCAATATATTTACGACATAACCAAGCAATTCAAACATATACCACATACCAAAGAATAGTTCATTTGAAGCAACATATTCACGAGGCTAAGTAACTACAGAAATTTTTATGTGTCAAAAGTAGAGTCAAGAATTTTTCTGAGATTGTGCAACTTAAGTGGGCTTCGAATCGTAAACCATCTTCGCAAAACACCGAATGGTGGCCCACTCATGTTTATATAGAAGCCCAACATATTAAGCGTACAACCAAGCAACTCAATCATATACCGCATACAAAAGAATATTTCATTTGAAATTACGTATTCACAGGCTTAGTAACTAAAGAAATTTATAAATGTCGAAAGTAGAGTTAAGAAATTTTCTGAGATTTTGCAATGTATGTGGGCTTCGAATCATAAGCCATCGTCGTAAAACTCCGAATGGTTGCCCGCTCATGTTTTTATAGATACCCAATATGTTTAGAACACAACCAGTCAACTCAATCATATACCCCAAACAATGGAATATTTCATTTGATACTACATATTCACAGGAATAGTAACAAAACAAAATTTTAAATGTCAAAATTAGAGTCAAGATGTTTTCTGGTATTGTGCAACGTATGTCGGCTTGGAATCGTAAACCGTCTTCACAAAACACCGAATGGTTGACCACTCATGTTAATGTAGATGCCTAATATATTTAGCACACTACCACGCAATTCAATTATATTCCACATACAAATGAATATTTCATTTGAAGCTACACATTCACAGGCTTAGTATCTAAGGAAATTTTTAAAGGAAAAAAAATAGAGTATAGAAGTATTCTGAAATTGTGCAACGTACGTGGGCATCGAATGGTAAACTATTGTCGCAAAACACCGAATGGTTGCCACTCATGTTTGTATAGATGCCCAACATATTTAGCGTACAACCAAGCAACTCAGTCATTTACCGCATACAATAGAATATTTCGTTTAAAATTATATATTCATAGGCTTACTTACTAATGAAATTTATAAATGTCAAAAGTAGAGGCAAGAAATTTTTTGAGATTGTGCAATGTATGTGGGCTTCGAATCATAAACCCTTGTCGCAAAACTCCGAATGGTTGCCCGCTCATGTTTGTAGAGATACCCAATATATTTAGAACACAACCAGTCAACTCAATCGTATACCACATACATTGGAATAATTCATTTGATACAACATATTCACAAGAATAGTAACTAAACAAAATTTTAAATTTGAAATGTAGAGTCAAGAAGTTTTCAGAGATTATGCAACGTATGTGGCCTGCGAATCGTAAACCATTTTCACAAAACACCGAATGGTAGCCCACTCACGTTACTGCAGTTGCCTAATATATTTAGCACACAACCAAGCATTTCAGTCATATACCACATACAAATGAATATTTCATTTGAAGCTACACATTCACAGGCTTAGTAACTAAAGAAATTGTCAAATGAAAAAAAATAGAGTATAGAAGTTTTCTGAAATTGTGCAACGTACGTGGGCATCCAATGGTAAACCATCGTTACAAAACCCCGAATGGTTGCCCACTCATGTTTATATAGATGCCCTACATATTTAGCGTACAACCAAGCAACTCAATTACATACCGCATACATTAGAATATTTCATTTGAAATTACATGTTCACACGCTTGCTTTGTAAAGAAATTTATAAGTGTCAAAAGTAGAGACAAGAAATTCTCTGTGATTGTGCAATGTATGTAGGCTTCGGATCATAAACCATCTTCGTAAAACAACGAATCGTAGCCCACTCAGGTTTATATAGATTCCCAATATATTTAGCACACAACAAAGCAATTCAAACATATACCACATACAAAAGAATAGTTCATTTGAAGCAACATATTCACAGGCCTAGTAACTAAAGAAATTTTTATATGTCAAAAGTAGAGGCAAGAAATTTTCTGAGATTGTGCAATGTATGTGGGCTTTGAATCATAAACCCTTGTCGCAAAACTCCGAATGGTTGCCCGCTCATGTTTGTAGAGATACCCAATATGTTTAGAACACAACCAGTCAACTCCATCGTATACCACATACATTGGAATATTTCATTTGATACTACATATTCACAGGAATAGTAACTAAACAAAATTTTAAATGTGAAATGTAGAGTCAAGAAGTTTTCGGAGATTGTGCAACGTATGTGGCCTGCGAATCGTAAACCATTTTCACAAAACACCGAATGGTAGCCCACTCACGTTACTGCAGATGCCTAATATATTTAGCACACAACCAAGAATTTCAATCATATACCACATACAAATGAATATTTCATGTGAAGCTACACATTCACAGGCTTAGTAACTAAAGAAATTTTCAATTGAAAAAAATAGAGTATAGATGTTTTCTAAAATTGTGCAACGTACGTGGGCATCCAATGGTAAACCATCCTTACAAAACCCCAAATGGTTGCCCACTCATGTTTATATAGATGCCGTACATATTTAGCGTACAACCAAGCAACTCAATTATATACCGCATACATTAGAATATTTCATTTGAAATTACATGTTCACTGGCATACTTACAAAAGAAATTTATAAATGTCAAAACTAGACACAAGAAAATTTCTGAGATAGTGCAATGTATGTGGGATTCGAATCATAAACCATCTTTGTAAAATTACGAATCAAAGCCCACTCAGGTTTATGTAGATTCCCAATATATTTAGCACACAACCAAGCAATTCAAACATATACCACATACAAAAGAATAGTTCATTTGAAGCAACATATTCACAGGCTTAGTAACTAAAGAAATTTTTATATGTCAAAAGCAGAGTCAAGAATTTTTTTGAGATTGTGCAACATATGTGGGCTTCGAATCGTAATCCATCTTCGCAAAACACCGAATGGTGGCCCACTCATGTTTATATAGAAGCCCAACATATTAAGCGTACAACTAAGCAACTCAATCATATACCGCATACAAAAGAATATTTCATTTGAAATTACATATTCACAGGCTTAGTAACTAAAGAAATTTATAAATGTCGAAAGTAGGGTCAAGAAATTTTTTGAGATTTTGCAATGTATGTGGGCTTCGAATCATAAACCATCGTCGTAAAAATCCAAATGGTTACCCGCTCATGTTTTTATAGATAACCAATATTTTTAGGACTCAACCAATCAACTCAATCATATACCTCATACAAAGGAATATTTCATTTGAAACTACATTTTCTCAGGAATAGTAATTAAAGAAATTTTTAACTGCCAAAATTAGAGTCAAGATGTTTTCTGGGACTGTGCAACGTATGTGGGCTTCAAATCGTAAACCATCTTCACAAAACACCGAATGGTTGCCCACTCATGTTAATGTACATGCCTAAAATATTTAGCACACAACCACGCAATTCAATTATATTCCACATACAAATGAATATTTCATTTGAAGCTACACATTCACGGCCATAGTATCTAAGGAAATTTTTAAAGGAAAAAAAATAGAGCATAGAAGTTTTCTAAAATTGTGCAACGTACGTGGGCATCGAATGGTAAACCATCGTCGCAAAACACCGAATGGTTGCCCACTCATGTTTATATAGATTCCCAACATATTTAGCGTACAAGTAAGCAACTCAATCATTTACCGCATACAAAAGAATTTTTCATTTGAAATTACATATTCACAGGCTTAGTAACTAAAGAAATTTATAAATGTCGAAAGTAGGGTCAAGAAATTTTTTGAGATTTTGCAATGTATGTGGGCTTCGAATCATAAACCATCGTCGTAAAAATCCAAATGGTTACCCGCTCATGTTTTTATAGATACCCAATATGTTTAGAACCCAACCAGTCAACTCAATCATATACCCCATACAATGGAATATTTCATTTGATACTACATATTCACAGGAATAGTAACTAAACAAAATTTTAAATGTCAAAATTAGAGTCAAGATGTTTTCTGGGACTGTGCAACGTATGTGGGCTTCAAATCGTAAACCATCTTCACAAAACACCGAATGGTTGCCCACTCATGTTAATGTACATGCCTAAAATATTTAGCACACAACCACGCAATTCAATTATATTCCACATACAAATGAATATTTCATTTGAAGCTACACATTCACGGGCATAGTATCTAAGGAAATTTTTAATGGAAAAAAAATAGAGCGTAGAATTTTTCTAAAATTGTGCAATGTACGTGGGCATCGAATGGTAAACCATCGTCGCAAAACACCGAATGGTTGCCCACTCATGTTTATATAGATGCCCAACATATTTAGCGTACAAGTAAGCAACTCAATCATTTACCGCATACAATAGAATATTTTGTTTGAAATTATATATTCACAGGCTTACTAACTAATGAAATTTATAAAAGTCAAAAGTAGAGTCAAGAAATTTTCTGACATTGTGCAATGTACGTGGTCTTTGAATCATAAACCATGGTCACAAAACTCTGAATGGCTGCCCGCTCTTGTTTATATAGATACCCAATATATTTACAACACAACCAGTCAACTCAATCATATACCACATATTCACAGGAATAGTAAGTAAACAAAATTTTAAAGGTCAAAAGTAGAGTCAAGAAGTTTTCTGAGGTTGTGCAACGTATGTGGGCTTCGAATCATAAACGCCTTCACAAAACACCGAATGGTCGCCCACTGATGTTAATGTAGATGTGCAATGTAGATGTTAATGTTAATGTAGATGTACTACTGAAATTTAGAAATGTTAAAAGTAGAGGCAAGAAATTTTTTGAGATTGTGCAATGTATGTGGGCTTCGAATCATAAACCATCGTCACAAAACTCCGAATGGTTGCCCGCTCATGTGTGTAGAGATACCCAATATGTTTAGAACACAACCAGTCAACTCAATCATATACCACAAACAATGGAATATTTCATTTGATATTACATATTCACAAGAATAGTAACTAAATAAAATTTTAAATGTCAAAAGTAGAGTCAAGAAGTTTTCAGAGATTGTGCAACGTATGTGGGTTTCGAATCGTAAACCATCTTCACAAAACACCGAATGGTTGCCCACTCTTGTTAATGTAGATGCCTAATATATTTAGCACACTACCACTCAATTCAATAATATACCACATACAAATGAATATTTCATTTGAAGCTACACATTCAGAGTCTTAGTAACTAAGGAAATTTTTAAGGGGAAAAAATAGAGTATAGAAGTTTTCTGAAATATGTGCAACGTACGTGGGCATCGAATGTTAAACCATCATCGCAAAACACCGAATGGTTGCCCACTCATGTTTAGCACACAACCAAGCAATTCAAACATATACCACATACAAAAGAATAGTTCATTTGAAGCAACATATTCACAGGCTTAGTAACTAAAGAAATTTTTATATGTCAAAAGTAGAGGCAATAAATTTTCTGAGATTGTGCAATGTATGTGGGCTTTGAATCATAAACCCTTGTCGCAAAACTCCGAATGGTTGCCCGCTCATGTTTGTAGAGATACCCAATATGTTTAGAACACAACCAGTCAACTCAATCGTATACCACATACATTGGAATATTTCATTTGATACTACATATTCATAGGAATAGTAACTAAACAAAATTTTAAATGTCAAAAGTAGAGTGAAGAAGTTTTCTGAGATTGTGCAAAGTATGTGGGCTTCGAATCGTAAACCATCTTCACAAAATACCGAATGGTTTCCTATGGATGTTAATGTAGATGCCTAATATAAAATCAAGCAATTCAATCATATACCACATACAATTGAATATTTCAATTGAAATTACATATTCACAGGCTTAGTACCTAAAGAAATTTTTAGATTAAAAAAATAGTGTATAGAAGTTTTCTGAAATTGTGCAACGTACGTGGGCATCGAATGGTAAACCATCGTCGCAAAACACCGTATGGTTGCCCATTCATGTTTATATAGATGCCCAACATATTTAGCGTACAACAAAGCAACTTAATCATTTACCGCGTACAATAAAATATTTCGTTTAAAATTATAAATTCACAGGCTTACTTACTAATGAAATTTATAAATGTCAAAAGTAGAGGCAAGAAATTTTCTGAGATTGTGCAATGTATGTGGGCTTCGAATCATAAATCATCGTCGCAAAACTCCGAATAGTTGCCCGCTCATGTTTGTAGAGATACCCAATATGTTTAGAACACAACCTGTCAACTCAATCATATACCCCAAACAATGGAATATTTCATTTGATACTACATATTCACAGGAATAGTAACAAAACAAAAATTTTAATGTCAAAATTAGAGTCAAGATGTTTTCTGGTATTGTGCAACGTATGTCGGCTTTGAATCGTAAACCGTCTTCACAAAACACCGAATGGTTGCCCACTCATGTTAATGTAGATGCCTAATATATTTAGCACACTACCACGCAATTCAATTATATTCCACATACAAATGAATATTTCATTTGAAGCTACACATTCACAGGCTTAGTATCTAAGGAAATTTTTAAAGGAAAAAAAATAGAGTATAGAAGTATTCTGAAATTGTGCAACGTACGTGGGCATGGAATGGTAAACTGTTGTCGCAAAACACCGAATGGTTGCCCACTCTTGTTTATATAGATGCCCAACATATTTAGCGTACAACCAAGCAACTTTATCATTTACCGCATACAATAGAATATTTCGTTTAAAAATATATATTCACAGGCTTACTTACTAATGAAATTTATAAATGTCAAAAGTAGAGGCAAGAAATTTTTTGAGATTGTGCAATGTATGTGGGCTTCGAATCATAAACCCTTGTCGCAAAACTCCGAATGGTTGCCCGCTCATGTTTGTAGAGATACCCAATATGTTTAGAACACAACCAGTCAACTCAATCGTATACCACATACATTGGAATAATTCATTTGATACAACATATTCATAAGAATAGTAACTAAACAAAATTTTAAATTTGAAATGTAGAGTCAAGAAGTTTTCAGAGATTGTGCAACGTATGTGGCCTGCGAATCGTAAACCATTTTCACAAGACACCGAATGGTAGCCCACTCACGTTACTGCAGTTGCCTAATATATTTAGCACACAAGCAAGCATTTCAGCCATATACCACATACAAATGAATATTTCATTTGAAGCTACACATTCACAGGCTTAGTAACTAAAGAAATTGTCAAATGAAAAAAAATAGAGTATAGAAGTTTTCTGAAATTGTGCAACGTACGTGGGCATCCAATGGTAAACCATCGTTACAAAACCCCGAATGGTTGCCCACTCATGTTTATATAGATGCCCTACATATTTAGCGTACAACCAAGCAACTCAATTACATACCGCATACATTAGAATATTTCATTTGAAATTACATGTTCACACGATTGCTTTGTAAAGAAATTTATAAATGTCAAAAGTAGAGACAAGAAATTCTCTGAGATTGTGCAATGTATGTAGGCTTCGGATCATAAACCATCTTCGTAAGACAACGAATCGTAGCCCACTCAGGTTTATATAGATTCCCAATATATTTAGCACACAACCAAGCAATTCAAACATATACCACATACAAAAGAATAGTTCATTTGAAGCAACATATTCACAGGCTTAGTAACTAAAGAAATTTTTATATGTCTAAAGTAGAGGCAATAAATTTTCTGAGATTGTGCAATGTATGTGGGCTTTGAATCATAAACCCTTGTCGCAAAACTCCGAATGGTTGCCCGCTCATGTTTGTAGAGATACCCAATATGTTTAGAACACAACCAGTCAACTCAATCGTATACCACATACATTGGAATATTTCATTTGATACTACATATTCATAGGAATAGTAACTAAACAAAATTTTAAATGTCAAAAGTAGAGTGAAGAAGTTTTCTGAGATTGTGCAAAGTATGTGGGCTTCGAATCGTAAACCATCTTCACAAAATACCGAATGGTTTCCTATGGATGTTAATGTAGATGCCTAATATAAAAACCAAGCAATTCAATCATATACCACATACAATTGAATATTTCAATTGAAACTACATATTCACAGGCTTAGTAACTAAAGAAATTTTTAGATTAAAAAAATAGAGTATAGAAGTTTTCTGAAATTGTGCAACGTACGTGGGCATCGAACGGTAAACCATCGTCGCAAAACACCGTATGGTTGCCCATTCATGTTTATATAGATGCCCAACATATTTAGCGTACAACAAAGCAACTTAATCATTTACCGCGTACAATAAAATATTTTGTTTAAAATTATAAATTCACAGGCTTACTTACTAATGAAATTTATAAATGTCAAAAGTAGAGGCAAGAAATTTTCTGAGATTGTGCAATGTATGTGGGCTTCGAATCATAAATCATCGTCGCAAAACTCCGAATAGTTGCCCGCTCATGTTTGTAGAGATACCCAATATGTTTAGAACACAACCTGTCAACTCAATCATATACCCCAAACAATGGAATATTTCATTTGATACTACATATTCACAGGAACAGTAACTAAACAAAATTTTAAATGTCAAAATTAGAGTCAAGATGTTTTCTGGTATTGTGCAACGTATGTCGGCTTTGAATCGTAAACCATCTTCACAAAACACCGAATGGTTGCCCACTCATGTTAATGTAGATGCCTAATATATTTATCACACTACCACGCAATTCAATTATATTCCACATACAAATGAATATTTCATTTGAAGCAACACATTCATAGGCTTAGTATCTAAGGAAATTTTTAAATGAAAAAAAATAGAGTATAGAAGTATTCTGAAATTGTACAACGTACGTGGGCATCGAATGGTAAACTATTGTCGCAAAACACCGAATGGTTGCCCACTCATGTTTATATAGATGCCCTACATATTTAGCGTACAACCAAGCAACTCAATTATATACCGCATACATTAGAATATTTCATTTGAAATTACATGTTCACAGGCATACTTACAAAAGAAATTTATAAATGTCAAAACTAGACACAAGAAAATTTCTGAGATAGTGCAATGTATGTGGGATTCGAATCATAAACCATCTTTGTAAAATAACGAATCAAAGCCCACTCAGGTTTATGTAGATTCCCAATATATTTAGCACACAACCAAGCAATTCAAACATATACCACATACAAAAGAATAGTTCATTTGAGGCAACATATTCACTAAGCTTAGTAACTAAAGAAATTTTTATATGTCAAAAGCAGAGTCAAGAATTTTTTGTGATTGTGCAACATATGTGGGCTTCGAATCGTAATCCGTCTTCGCAAAACACCGAATGGTG
>JANUWF010003401.1:186751-275333 GCA_026120185.1 Voacanga thouarsii | reverse complement strand
AGTAGAGTCAAGAAGTTTTCTGAGATTGTGCAACGTATGTGGGCTTCGAATCGTAAACCATCTTCACAAAATTCCGAATGGTTTCCCACTCATGTTAATGTAGATGCCTAATATATTTAGCACACAACCAAGCAATTCAATCATATACCACATACAAATGAATATTTCATTTGAAGCTGCACATTCACAGGCTTAGTAACTAACGAAATTTTTAGATTAAAAAAATAGAGTATAGAAGTTTTCTGAAATTGTGCAACGTACGTGGGCATCGAATGGTAAACCATCGTCGCAAAACACCGTATGGTTGCCCATTCATGTTTATATAGATGCCCAACAGATTTAGCGTACAACCAAGCAACTCAATCATTTACCGCATACAATAGAATATTTCGTTTAAAATTATATATTCACAGGCTTACATACTAATGAAATTTATAAATGTCAAAAGTAGTGGCAAGAAATTTTCTGAGATTGTGCAACGTATGTGGGCTTCGAATCGTAAACCATCGTCAAAAAACTCAGAATGGTTGCCCGCTCATGTTTGTAGAGATACCCAATATGTTTAGAGCACAACCAGTCAACTCAATCATGTACCACAAACAATGGAATATTTCATTTGATACTACATATTCACAGGAATTGTAACTAAATAAAATTTTAAATGTCAAAAGTAGAGTCAAGAAGTTTTCAGATATTGTGCAACGTATGTGTGTTTCGAATCGCAAACCATCTTCACAAAACACCGAATGGTTGCCCACTCATGTTAATGTAGATGCCTAATATATTTGGCACACTACCACACAATTCAATCATATACCACATACAAATGAATATTTCATTTGAAGCTACACATTCACAGTCTTAGTAACTAAGGAAATTTTTAAGGGAAAAAATAGAGTATAGAAGTTTTCTGAAATTGTGCAACGTACGTTGGCATCGAATGGTAAACCATCGTCGCAAAACACCGATTGGTTGCCCACTCATGTTTATATAGATCCCCAACATATTTAGCGTACGACCAAGCAACACTATCATTTACCGCATACAATAGAATATTTTATTTAAAATTATATATTCACAGGCTTACTTACTAATGAAATTTATAAAAGTCAAAAGTAGTGTAAAGAAATTTTCTGAGATTGTGCAATGTATGTGGGCTTCGAATCACAAACCATCGTCACAAAACTCTTAATGGTTGCCCGCTCTTGTTTATATAGATACCCAATATGTTTAGAACACAACCAGTCAACTCAATCATATACCACATACAATGGAATATTTCATTTGATACTACATATTCACAGAATAGTAACTAAACAAAATTTTAAATGTCAAAAGTCGAGTCAAGAAGTTTTCTGAGATTGTGCAATGTATGTGGGCTTCGAATCGTAAACCATCTTCACAAAATACCGAATGGTTGCCCACTCATGTTTATATAGATGCCCAACATATTTAGCGTACAACCAAGCAACTCTATCATTTACCGCATACAATAGAATATTTTATTTGAAATTATATATTCACAGGCTTACTTACTAATGAAATTTATAAAAGTCAAAAGTAGAGTCAAGAAATTTTCTGAGATTGTGCAATGTATGTGGGCTTCGAATCACAAACCATCGTCACAAAACTCTGAATGGTTGCCCGCTCTTGTTTATATAGATACCCAATATGTTTAGAACACAACCAGTCAACTCAATCATATACCACATACAATGGAATATTTCATTTGATACTACATATTCACAGGAATAGTAACTAAACAAAATTTTAAATGTCAAAAGTAGAGTCAAGAAGTTTTCTGAGAAAGTGCAACGTATGTGGGCTTCGAATCGTAAACCATCTTCACAAAACACCGAATGGTTGCCCACTCATGTTAATGTAGATGCCTAATATACTTAGCACACAACCAAGCAATTCAATGATATACCACATACAAATGAATATTTCATTTGAAGCTACACATTCACGAAGCTTAGTAACTAACGAAATTTTTAGATTAAAAAAATAGAGTATAGAAGTTTTCCGAAATTGTGCAACGTACGTGGGCATCGAATGGTAAACCATCGTCGCAAAACACCGTATGGTTGCCCATTCATGTTTATATAGATGCCCAACAGATTTAGCGTACAACCAAGCAACTCAATCATTTACCGCATACAATAGAATATTTCGTTTAAAATTATATATTCACAGGCTTACATACTAATGAAATTTATAAATGTCAAAAGTAGTGGCAAGAAATTTTCTGAGATTGTGCAACGTATGTGGGCTTCGAATCGTAAACCATCGTCAAAAAACTCAGAATGGTTGCCCGCTCATGTTTGTAGAGATACCCAATATGTTTAGAGCACAACCAGTCAACTCAATCATGTACCACAAACAATGGAATATTTCATTTGATACTACATATTCACAGGAATTGTAACTAAATAAAATTTTAAATGTCAAAAGTAGAGTCAAGAAGTTTTCGGATATTGTGCAACGTATGTGTGTTTCGAATCGTAAACCATCTTCAAAAAACACGTAATGGTTGCCCACTCATGTTAATGTAGAAGCCTAATATATTTGGCACACTACCACACATTTCAATCATATACCGCATACAAATGAATATTTCATTTGAAGCTACACATTCACAGTCTTAGTAACTAAGGAAATTTTTAAGGGGAAAAAATAGAGTATAGAAGTTTTCTGAAATTGTGCAACGTACGTTGGCATCGAATGGTAAACCATCTTCGCAAAACACCGATTGGTTGCCCACTCATGTTTATATAGATCCCCAACATATTTAGCGTACGACCAAGCAACACTATCATTTACCGCATACAATAGAATATTTTATTTGAAATTATATATTCACAGGCTTACTTACTAATGAAATTTATAAAAGTCAAAAGTAGTGTAAAGAAATTTTCTGAGATTGTGCAATGTATGTGGGCTTCGAATCACAAACCATCGTCACAAAACTCTTAATGGTTGCCCGCTCTTGTTTATATAGATACCCAATATGTTTAGAACACAACCAGTCAACTCAATCATATACCACATACAATGGAATATTTCATTTGATACTACATATTCACAGAATAGTAACTAAACAAAATTTTAAATGTCAAAAGTCGAGTCAAGAAGTTTTCTGAGATTGTGCAACGTATGTGGGCTTCGAATCGTAAACTATCTTCACAAAATACTGAATGGTTGCCCACTCATGTTTATATAGATGCCCAACATATTTAGCGTACAACTAAGCAACTCTATCATTTACCGCATACAATAGAATATTTTATTTGAAATTATATATTCACAGGCTTACTCTCTAATGAAATTTATAAAAGTCAAAAGTAGAGTCAAGAAATTTTCTGAGATTGTGCAATGTATGTGGGCTTCGAATCACAAACCATCGTCACAAAACACTGATTAGTTGCCCGCTCTTGTTAATATAGATACCCAATATGTTTAGAACACAACTAGTCAACTCAATCATATACCACATATAAAGGAATATTTCATTTCATACTACAAATTCACAAGCATAGTAACTAAACAAATTTTTAAATGTCAAAAGTGGAGTCAAGAAGTTTTCTAAGATTGTGTCACGTATGTGGGCTTCGAATCGTAAACCATCTTCACAAAATACCAAATGGTTTCCCACTTACGTTAATGTAGATGCCTAATATATTTAGCTCACAACCAAGCAATTCAATCATATACCACATACAAACGAATATTTCATTTGAAGCTACACATTCACAGCCTTAGTAACTGAAGAAATTTTTAGATTAAAAAAATAGAGTATAGAAGTTTTCTGAAATTGTGCAACGTACGAGGGCATACAATAGAATATTTCGTTTAAAATTATATATTCACAGGCTTACATACTAATGAAATTTATAAATGTTAAAAGTAGTGGCAAGAAATTTTCTGAGATTTTGCAACGTATGTGGGCTTCGAATCGTAAACCATCGTCAAAAAACTCAGAATGGTTGCCCGCTCATGTTTGTAGAGATACCCAATATGTTTAGAGCACAACCAGTCAACTCAATCATGTACCACAAACAATGGAATATTTCATTTGATACTACATATTCACAGGAATTGTAACTAAATAAAATTTTAAATGTCAAAAGTAGAGTCAAGAAGTTTTCAGATATTGTGCAACGTATGTGTGTTTCGAATCGTAAACCATCTTCAAAAAACACAGAATGGTTGCCCACTCATGTTAATGTAGAAGCCTAATATATTTGGCACACTACCACACATTTCAATCATATACCGCATACAAATGAATATTTCATTTGAAGCTACACATTCACAGTCTTAGTAACTAAGGAAATTTTTAAGGGGAAAAAATAGAGTATAGAAGTTTTCTGAAATTGTGCAACGTACGTTGGCATCGAATGGTAAACCATCGTCGCAAAACACCGATTGGTTGCCCACTCATGTTTATATAGATCCCCAACATATTTAGCGTACAACCAAGCAACACTATCATTTACCGCATACAATAGAATATTTTATTTGAAATTATATATTCACAGGCTTACTTACTAATGAAATTTATAAAAGTCAAAAGTAGTGTAAAGAAATTTTCTGAGATTGTGCAATGTATGTGGGCTTCGAATCACAAACCATCGTCACAAAACTCTTAATGGTTGCCCGCTCTTGTTTATATAGATACCCAATATGTTTAGAACACTACCAGTCAACTCAATCATATACCACATACAATGGAATATTTCATTTGATACTACATATTCACAGGAATAGTAACTAAACAAAATTTTAAATGTCAAAAGTAGAGTCAAAAAGTTTTCTGAGATTGTGAAACGTATGTGGGCTTCGAATCGTAAACCATCTTCACAAAATTCCGAATGGTTTCCCACTCATGTTAATGTAGATGCCTAATATATTTAGCACACAACCAAGCAATACTATCATATACCACATACAAATGAATATTTCATTTGAAGCTGCACATTCACAGGCTTAGTAACTAACGAAATTTTTAGATTAAAAAAATAGAGTATAGAAGTTTTCTGAAATTGTGCAACGTACGAGGGCATACAATAGAATATTTCGTTTAAAATTATATATTCACAGGCTTACATACTAATGAAATTTATAAATGTTAAAAGTAGTGGCAAGAAATTTTCTGAGATTTTGCAATGTATGTGGGCTTCGAATCGTAAACCATCGTCAAAAAACTCAGAATGGTTGCCCGCTCATGTTTGTAGAGATACCCAATATGTTTAGAGCACAACCAGTCAACTCAATCATGTACCACAAACAATGGAATATTTCATTTGATACTACATATTCACAGGAATAGTAACTAAATAAAATTTTAAATGTCAAAAGTAGAGTCAAGAAGTTTTCAGAGATTGTGCAACGTATGTGGGTTTCGAATCGTAAACCATCTTCACAAAACACCGAATGGTTGCCCACTCATGTTAATGTAGATGCCTAATATATTTGGCACACTACCACGCAATTCAATCATATACCACATACAAATGAATATTTCATTTGAAGCTACACATTCACAGTCTTAGTAACTAAGGAAATTTTTAAGGGAAAAAATAGAGTATAGAAGTTTTCTGAAATTGTGCAACGTACGTTGGCATCGAATGGTAAACCATCTTCGCAAAACACCGATTGGTTGCCCACTCATGTTTATATAGATCCCCAACATATTTAGCGTACGACCAAGCAACACTATCATTTACCGCATACAATAGAATATTTTATTTGAAATTATATATTCACAGACTTACTTACTAATGAAATTTATAAAAGTCAAAAGTAGTGTAAAGAAATTTTCTGAGATTGTGCAATGTATGTGGGCTTCGAATCACAAACCATCGTCACAAAACTCTTAATGGTTGCCCGCTCTTGTTTATATAGATACCCAATATGTTTAGAACACAACCAGTCAACTCAATCATATACCACATACAATGGAATATTTCATTTGATACTACATATTCACAGAATAGTAACTAAACAAAATTTTAAATGTCAAAAGTCGAGTCAAGAAGTTTTCTGAGATTGTGCAACGTATGTGGGCTTCGAATCGTAAACTATCTTCACAAAATACTGAATGGTTGCCCACTCATGTTTATATAGATGCCCAACATATTTAGCGTACAACTAAGCAACTCTATCATTTACCGCATACAATAGAATATTTTATTTGAAATTATATATTCACAAAGCTTACTTACTAATGAAATTTATAAAAGTCAAAAGTAGAGTCAAGAAATTTTCTCGAGATTGTGCAATGTATGTGGGCTTCGAATCACAAACCATCGTCACAAAACACCGAATGGTTGCCCGCTCTTGTTTATATAGATACCCAATATGTTTAGAACACAACTAGTCAACTCAATCATATACCACATACAATGGAATATTTCATTTCATACTACAAATTCACAAGCATAGTAACTAAACAAATTTTTAAATGTCAAAAGTAGAGTCAAGAAGTTTTCTAAGATTGTGTCAACGTATGTGGGCTTCGAATCGTAAACCATCTTCACAAAATACCAAATGGTTTCCCACTCACGTTAATGTAGATGCCTAATATATTTAGCTCACAACCAAGCAATTCAATCATATACCACATACAAACGAATATTTCATTTGAAGCTACACATTCACAGAGCTTAGTAACTGAAGAAATTTTTAGATTAAAAAAATAGAGTATAGAAGTTTTCTGAAATTGTGCAACGTACGAGGGCATACAATAGAATATTTCGTTTAAAATTATATATTCACAGAGCTTACATACTAATGAAATTTATAAATGTCAAAAGTAGTGGCAAGAAATTTTCTCGAGATTGTGCAACGTATGTGGGCTTCGAATCGTAAACCATCGTCAAAAAACTCGTAATGGTTGCCCGCTCATGTTTGTAGAGATACCCAATATGTTTAGAGCACAACCAAATCAACTCAATCATGTACCACAAACAATGGAATATTTCATTTGATACTACATATTCACAGGAATTGTAACTAAATAAAATTTTAAATGTCAAAAGTAGAGTCAAGAAGTTTTCAGATATTGTGCAACGTATGTGTGTTTCGATTCGTAAACCATCTTCAAAAAACACAGAATGGTTGCCCACTCATGTTAATGTAGAAGCCTAATATATTTGGCACACTACCACACATTTCAATCATATACCGCATACAAATGAATATTTCATTTGAAGCTACACATTCACAGTCTTAGTAACTAAGGAAATTTTTAAGGGGAAAATATAGAGTATAGAAGTTTTCTGAAATTGTGCAACGTACGTTGGCATCGAATGGTAAACCATCTTCGCAAAACACCGATTGGTTGCCCACTCATGTTTATATAGATCCCCAACATATTTAGCGTACAACCAAGCAACACTATCATTTACCGCATACAATAGAATATTTTATTTAAAATTATATATTCACAGGCTTACTTACTAATGAAATTTATAAAAGTCAAAAGTAGTGTAAAGAAATTTTCTGAGATTGTGCAATGTATGTGGGCTTCGAATCACAAACCATCGTCACAAAACTCTGAATGGTTGCCCGCTCTTGTTTATATAGATACCCAATATGTTTAGAACACAACCAGTCAACTCAATCATATACCACATACAATGGAATATTTCATTTGATACTACATATTCACAGGAATAGTAACTAAACAAAATTTTAAATGTCAAAAGTAGAGTCAAGAAGTTTTCTGAGATTGTGCAACGTATGTGGGCTTCGAATCGTAAACCATCTTCACAAAACACCGAATGGTTTCCCACTCATGTTAATGTAGATGCCTAATATATTTAGCACACAACCAAGCAATTCAATCATATACCACATACAAATGAATATTTCATTTGAAGCTACACATTCACAGGCTTAGTAACTAAAGAAATTTTTAGATTAAAAAAATAGAGTATAGAAGTTTTCTGAAATTGTGCAACGTACGTGGGCATCGAATGGTAAACCATCGTCGCAAAACACCGTATGGTTGCCCATTCATGTTTATATAGATGCCCAACATATTTAGCGTACAACCAAGCAACTCAATCATTTACCGCATACAATAGAATATTTCGTTTAAAATTATATATTCACAGGCTTACATACTAATGAAATTTATAAATGTCAAAAGTAGTGGCAAGAAATTTTCTGAGATTGTGCAACGTATGTGGGCTTCGAATCGTAAACCATCGTCAAAAAACTCAGAATGGTTGCCCGCTCATGTTTGTAGAGATACCCAATATGTTTAGAGCACAACCAGTCAACTCAATCATGTACCACAAACAATGGAATATTTCATTTGATACTACATATTCACAGGAATTGTAACTAAATAAAATTTTAAATGTCAAAAGTAGAGTCAAGAAGTTTTCAGATATTGTGCAACGTATGTGTGTTTCGAATCGTAAACCATCTTCAAAAAACACAGAATGGTTGCCCACTCATGTTAATGTAGAAGCCTAATATATTTGGCACACTACCACACATTTCAATCATATACCGCATACAAATGAATATTTCATTTGAAGCTACACATTCACAGTCTTAGTAACTAAGGAAATTTTTAAGGGAAAAAATAGAGTATAGAAGTTTTCTGAAATTGTGCAACGTACGTTGGCATCGAATGGTAAACCATCGTCGCAAAACACCGATTGGTTGCCCACTCATGTTTATATAGATCCCCAACATATTTAGCGTACAACCAAGCAACACTATCATTTACCGCATACAATAGAATATTTTATTTAAAATTATATATTCACAGGCTTACTTACTAATGAAATTTATAAAAGTCAAAAGTAGTGTAAAGAAATTTTCTGAGATTGTGCAATGTATGTGGGCTTCGAATCACAAACCATCGTCACAAAACTCTTAATGGTTGCCCGCTCTTGTTTATATAGATACCCAATATGTTTAGAACACAACCAGTCAACTCAATCATATACCACATACAATGGAATATTTCATTTGATACTACATATTCACAGAATAGTAACTAAACAAAATTTTAAATGTCAAAAGTCGAGTCAAGAAGTTTTCTGAGATTGTGCAACGTATGTGGGCTTCGAATCGTAAACCATCTTCACAAAATACCGAATGGTTGCCCACTCATGTTTATATAGATGCCCAACATATTTAGCGTACAACCAAGCAACTCTATCATTTACCGCATACAATAGAATATTTTATTTGAAATTATATATTCACAGGCTTACTTACTAATGAAATTTATAAAAGTCAAAAGTAGAGTCAAGAAATTTTCTGAGATTGTGCAATGTATGTGGGCTTCGAATCACAAACCATCGTCACAAAACACTGAATGGTTGCCCGCTCTTGTTTATATAGATACCCAATATGTTTAGAACACAACTAGTCAACTCAATCATATACCACATACAATGGAATATTTCATTTGATACTACATATTCACAAGCATAGTAACTAAACGAAATTTATAAATGTCAAAAGTAGAGTCAAGAAGTTTTCTAAGATTGTGTCACGTATGTGGGCTTCGAATCGTAAACCATCTTCACAAAATACCAAATGGTTTCCCACTCACGTTAATGTAGATGCCTAATATATTTAGCTCACAACCAAGCAATTCAATCATATACCACATACAAACGAATATTTCATTTGAAGCTACACATTCACAGCCTTAG
The DNA here is from genome assembly GCA_026120185.1 of Voacanga thouarsii. Classification (NCBI taxonomy): domain Eukaryota; kingdom Viridiplantae; phylum Streptophyta; class Magnoliopsida; order Gentianales; family Apocynaceae; genus Voacanga; species Voacanga thouarsii. The sequence continues at coordinate 265,644 of JANUWF010003401.1, read as the reverse complement.
TAACTGAAGAAATTTTTAGATTAAAAAAATAGAGTATAGAAGTTTTCTGAAATTGTGCAACGTACGAGGGCATCGAATGGTAAACCATCGTCGTAAAACACCGTATGGTTGCCCATTCATGTTTATATAGATGCCCAACATATTTAGCGTACAACCAAGCAACTCTATCATTTTCCGCATACAATAGATTATTTTATTTGAAATTATATATTCACAGGCTTACTTACTAATGAAATTTATAAAAGTCAAAAGTAGAGTCAAGAAATTTTCTGAGATTGTGCAATGTATGTGGGCTTCGAATCATAAACCATCTTCACAAAACATCGAATGGTTGCCCACCCATGTTTATATAGATGCCCAATATATTAAGCACACAACCATGCAATTCAATCATATACCACTTACAAAAGAATAGTTTATTTGAAGCAACATATTCACAGGCATATTAACTAAAGAAATTTTTAAATGTAAAAAATAGAGTATAGAAGTTTTCTGTAATTTTGAAAAGTATGTGGGCAACGACCATCGTCGCAAAACACCAAATGGTTGCCCAATCATGTTTATATAGATGCCCAACATATTTAGCATATAACCAAGCAACACAATCATATACCGCATACAACAGAATATTTCATTTGAATGTTCATATTCACAGGCATAGTAACTAAAGAAAGTTTAAATGTCAAAAGTAGAGTAAATATGTTTTCTGAGATTGTGCAACGTATGTGGGCTTCGAATCGTAAACCATCTTCACAAAATACCGAATGGTTGCCCAATCATTTTTTTATAGATGCCCAACATATTTAGCGTACAACCAAGCAACTCTATCATTTACCGCATACAATAGAATATTTTATTTGAAGTTATATATTCACAGGCTTACTTACTAATGAAATTTATAAAAGTCAAAAGTAGAGTCAAGAAATTTTCTGAGATTGTGCAATGTATGTGGGCTTCGAATCACAAACCATCGTCACAAAACTCTGAATGGTTGCCCGCTCTTGTTTATATAGATACCCAATATGTTTAGAACACAACTAGTCAACTCAATCATATACCACATACAATGGAATATTTCATTTGATACTTCATTTTCACAGGAATAGTAACTAAACGAAATTTTAAATGTCAAAAGTAGAGTCAAGAAGTTTTCTGAGATTGTGCAACGTATGTGGGCTTCGAATCGTAAACCATCTTCACAAAATACCAAATGGTTTCCCACTCATGTTAATGTAGATGCCTAATATATTTAGCTCACAACCAAGCAATTCAATCATATACCACATACAAAAGAATATTTCATTTGAAGCTACACATTCACAGCCTTAGTAACTAAAGAAATTTTTAGATTAAAAAAATAGAGTATAGAAGTTTTCTGAAATTGTGCAACGTACGTGGGCATCGAATGGTAAACCATCGTCGCAAAACACCGTATGGTTGCCCATTCATGTTTATATAGATGACCAACATATTTAGCGTACAACCAAGCAACTCTATCATTTTCCGCATACAATAGATTATTTTATTTGAAATTATATATTCACAGGCTTACTTACTAATGAAATTTATAAAAGTCAAAAGTAGAGTCAAGAAATTTTCTGAGATTGTGCAATGTATGTGGGCTTCGAATCACAAACCATCGTCACAAAACTCTGAATGGTTGCCCGCTCTTGTTTATACAGATACCCAATATGTTTAGAACACAACTAGTCAACTCAATCATATACCACATACAATGGAATATTTTATTTGATACTTCATTTTCACAGGAATAGTAACTAAACGAAATTTTAAATGTCAAAAGTAGAGTCAAGAAGTTTTCTGAGATTGTGCAAAGTATGTGGGCTTCGAATCGTAAACCATCTTCACAAAATACCAAATGGTTTCCCACTCATGTCAATGTAGATGCCTAATATATTTAGCTCACAACCAAACAATTCAATCATATACCACATACAAAAGAATATTTCATTTGAAGCTACACATTCACAGGCTTAGTAACTAAAGAAATTTTTAGATTAAAAAAATAGGGTATAGAAGTTTTCTGAAATTGTGCAACGTACGTGGGCATCGAATGGTAAACCATCGTCGCAAAACACCGTATGGTTGCCCATTCATGTTTATATAGATGCCCAACATATTTAACGTGCAACCACGCAACTCTATCATTTTCCGCATACAATAGATTATTTTATTTGCTATTATATATTCACAGGCTTACTTACTAATGAAATTTATAAAAGTCAAAAGTAGAGTCAAGAAATTTTCTCGAGATTGTGCAATGTATGTGGGCTTCGAATCATAAACCATCTTCACAAAACATCGAATGGTTGCCCACCCATGTTTATATAGATGCCCAATATATTAAGCACACAACCATGCAATTCAATCATATACCACTTACAAAAGAATAGTTTATTTGAAGCAACATATTCACAGTGCATATTAACTAAAGAAATTTTTAAATGTAAAAAATAGAGTATAGAAGTTTTCCGTAATTTTGAAAAGTATGTGGGCAATCGACCATCGTCGCAAAACACCAAATGGTTGCCCAATCATGTTTATATAGATGCCCAACATATTTAGCATATAACCAAGCAACACAATCATATACCGCATACAACAGAATATTTCATTTGAATGTTCATATTCACAGGCATAGTAACTAAAGAAAGTTTAAATGTCAAAAGTAGAGTAAATATGTTTTCTGAGATTGTGCAACGTATGTGGGCTTCGAATCGTAAACCATCTTCACAAAATACCGAATGGTTGCCCACTCATGTTTATATAGATGCCCAACATATTTAGCGTACAACCAAGCAACTCTATCATTTACCGCATACAATAGAATATTTTATTTGAAATTATATATTCACAGGCTTACTTACTAATGAAATTTATAAAAGTCAAAAGTAGAGTCAAGAAATTTTCTGAGATTGTGCAATGTATGTGGGCTTCGAATCATAAACCATCGTCGCAAAACTCCGAATGGTTGCCCGCTCATGTTTGTACAGATACCCAATATGTTTAGAACACAACCAGTCAACTCAATCATATACCACAAACAATGGAATATTTCATTTGATACTACATATTCACAGGAATAGTAACTAAATAAAATTTTAAATGTCAAAAGTAGAGTCAAGAAGTTTTCAGAGATTGTGCAACGTATGTGGGTTTCGAATCGTAAACCATCTTCACAAAACACCGAATGGTTGCCCACTCATGTTAATGTAGATGCCTAATATATTTGGCACACTACCACGCAATTCAATCATATACCAGATACAAATGGGCATCGAATGGTATACCATCGTCGCAAAACACAAAATGGTTGCCCAATCATGTTTATATAAATGCCCAACATATTTAGAATATAACCAAGCAACACAATCATATACCGCATACAACAGAATATTTCATTTGAATGTTCATATCCACATGCATAGTAACTAAAGAAATTTTCAATGTCAAAAGTTGTGTCAAGAAGTTCTCCGAGATTGTGCAACGTCTGTGGGCTTCGAATCATAAACCATCGTCGCAAAACTCTGAATGGTTGCCAGCTCAAGTTTATAAAGATTCCAAATATATTTTGAACACAACTAGTCAACTCAATCGTTTTCCGCATACAATAGAATATTTCGTTTAAAATTATATATTCACAGGCTTACTTACTAATGAAATTTATAAATGTCAAAAGTAGAGGCAAGGAATTTTCTGAGATTGTGCAACGTATGTGGGCTTCGAATCATAAACCATCGTCGCAAAACTCCGAATGGTTGCTCGCACATGTTTATATAGATTCCCAATATGTTTAGAACACAACCAGTCAACTCAATCATATACCACATACAAAGGAATATTTCATTTGATACTACATATTCACAGGAATAGTAACTAAACAAAATTTTAAATGTCAAAAGTAGAGTCAAGAAGTTTTCTGAGAAAGTGCAACGTATGTGGGCTTCGAATCGTAAACCATCTTCACAAAACACCGAATGGTTGCCCACTCATGTTAATGTAGATGCCTATTTATTTCGCACACTACCACGCAATTCAATCATATACCACATACAAATGAATACTTCATTAGGAGCTACACATTCACAGTCTTAGTAACTAAGGAAATTTTTAAAAGGAAAAAAATAGAGTATAGAAGTTTTCAGAAATTGGGCAACGTACGTGGGCATCGAATGGTAAACTAACATCGCAAAACTCCGAATGGTTGCCCACTAATGTTTATATAGATGCCCAACATATTTAGCGTACAACCAAGCAACTCTATCATTTACCGCATACAATAGAATATTTTATTTGAAATTATATATTCACAGGCTTACTTACTAATGAAATTTATAAAAGTCAAAAGTAGAGTCAAGAAATTTTCTGAGACTGTGCAATGTATGTGGGCTTCGAATCATAAACCATCTTCACAAAACATCGAATGGTTGACCACCCATGTTTATATAGAAGCCCAATATATTAAGCACACAACCATGCAATTCAATCATATACCACTTACAAAAGAATAGATTATTTGAAGCAACATATTCACAAGCATAGTAACTAAAGAAATTTTCAAAGTCAAAAGTTGTGTCAAGAAGTTCTCCGAGATTGTGCAACGTCTGTGGGCTTCGAATCATAAACCATCGTCGCAAAACTCTGAATGGTTGCCAGCTCAAGTTTATAAAGATTCCAAATATATTTTGAACTCAACTAGTCAACTCAATCGTTTTCCGCATACAATAGAATATTTCGTTTAAAATTATATATTCACAGGCTTACTAACTAATGAAATTTATAAATGTCAAAAGTAGAGTCAAGAAGTTTTCTGAGATTGTGCAATGTATGTGGGCTTCGAATCATAAACCATCATCGCAAAACTCCGAATGGTTGCCCGCTCATGTTTATATAGATACCCAATATTTTTAGAACTCAACCAATCAACTCAATCATATACCACATACAATGGAATATTTCATTTGATACTACATATTCACAGGAATAGTAACTAAATAAAATTTTAAATGTCAAAAGTAGAGTCAAGAAGTTTTTAGAGATTGTGCAACGTATGTGGGTTTCGAATCGTAAACCATCTTCACAAAACACCGAATGGTTGCCCACTCATGTTAATGTAGATGCCTAATATATTTAGCACACAACCAAGCAATTCAATCATATACCACATACAAATGAATATTTCATTTGAAGCTACACATTCACAGTCTTAGTAACTAAGGAAATTTTTAAAGGGAAAAAATAGAGTATAGAAGTTTTCTGAAATTGTGCAACGTACGTGGGCATCGAATGGTAAACCAACATCGCAAAACACCGAATGGTTGCCCACTCATGTTTATATAGATGCCCAACATATTTAGCGTACAACCAAGCAACTCTATCATTTACCGCATACAATAGAATATTTTATTTGAAATTATATATTCACAGGCTTACTTACTAATGAAATTTATAAAAGTCAAAAGTAGAGTCAAGAAATTTTCTGAGATTGTGCAATGTATGTGGGCTTCGAATCACAAACCATCGTCACAAAACTCTGAATGGTTGCCCGCTCTTGTTTATATAGATACCCAATATGTTTAGAACACAACCAGTCAACTCAATCATATACCACATACAATGGAATATTTCATTTGATACTACATATTCACAGGAATAGTAACTAAACAAAATTTTAAATGTCAAAAGTAGAGTCAAGAAGTTTTCTGAGATTGTGCAACGTATGTGGGCTTCGAATCGTAAACCATCTTCACAAAATACCGAATGGTTTCCCACTCATGTTAATGTAGATGCCTAATATACTTAGCACACAACCAAGCAATTTAATGATATACCACATACAAAAGAATATTTCATTTGAAGCTACACATTCACAGGCTTAGTAACTAAGGAAATTTTTAAAGGGAAAAAATAGAGTATAGAAGTTTTCTGAAATTGTGCAACGTACGTGGGCATCGAATGGTAAACCATCGTCGCAAAACACCGTATGGTTGCCCATTCATGTTTATATAGATGACCAACATATTTAGCGTACAACCAAGCAACTCTATCATTTTCCGCATACAATAGATTATTTTATTTGAAATTATATATTCACAGGCTTACTTACTAATGAAATTTATAAAAGTCAAAAGTGGAGTCAAGAAGTTTTCTAAGATTGTGTCACGTATGTGGGCTTCGAATCGTTAACCATCTTCACAAAATACCAAATGGTTTCCCACTCACGTTAATGTAGATGCCTAATATATTTAGCTCACAACCAAGCAATTCAATCATATACCACATACAAACGAATATTTCATTTGAAGCTACACATTCACAGCCTTAGTAACTGAAGAAATTTTTAGATTAAAAAAATAGAGTATAGAAGTTTTCTGAAATTGTGCAACGTACGAGGGCATCGAATGGTAAACCATCGTCGTAAAACACCGTATGGTTGCCCATTCATGTTTATATAGATGCCCAACATATTTAGCGTACAACCAAGCAACTCTATCATTTTCCGCATACAATAGATTATTTTATTTGAAATTATATATTCACAGGCTTACTTACTAATGAAATTTATAAAAGTCAAAAGTAGAGTCAAGAAATTTTCTGAGATTGTGCAATGTATGTGGGCTTCGAATCATAAACCATCTTCACAAAACATCGAATGGTTGCCCACCCATGTTTATATAGATGCCCAATATATTAAGCACACAACCATGCAATTCAATCATATACCACTTACAAAAGAATAGTTTATTTGAAGCAACATATTCACAGGCATATTAACTAAAGAAATTTTTAAATGTAAAAAATAGAGTATAGAAGTTTTCTGTAATTTTGAAAAGTATGTGGGCAACGACCATCGTCGCAAAACACCAAATGGTTGCCCAATCATGTTTATATAGATGCCCAACATATTTAGCATATAACCAAGCAACACAATCATATACCGCATACAACAGAATATTTCATTTGAATGTTCATATTCACAGGCATAGTAACTAAAGAAAGTTTAAATGTCAAAAGTAGAGTAAATATGTTTTCTGAGATTGTGCAACGTATGTGGGCTTCGAATCGTAAACCATCTTCACAAAATACCGAATGGTTGCCCAATCATTTTTTTATAGATGCCCAACATATTTAGCGTACAACCAAGCAACTCTATCATTTACCGCATACAATAGAATATTTTATTTGAAGTTATATATTCACAGGCTTACTTACTAATGAAATTTATAAAAGTCAAAAGTAGAGTCAAGAAATTTTCTGAGATTGTGCAATGTATGTGGGCTTCGAATCACAAACCATCGTCACAAAACTCCGAATGGTTGCCCGCTCTTGTTTATATAGATACCCAATATGTTTAGAACACAACTAGTCAACTCAATCATATACCACATACAATGGAATATTTCATTTGATACTTCATTTTCACAGGAATAGTAACTAAACGAAATTTTAAATGTCAAAAGTAGAGTCAAGAAGTTTTCTGAGATTGTGCAACGTATGTGGGCTTCGAATCGTAAACCATCTTCACAAAATACCAAATGGTTTCCCACTCATGTTAATGTAGATGCCTAATATATTTAGCTCACAACCAAGCAATTCAATCATATACCACATACAAAAGAATATTTCATTTGAAGCTACACATTCACAGACCTTAGTAACTAAAGAAATTTTTAGATTAAAAAAATAGAGTATAGAAGTTTTCTGAAATTGTGCAACGTACGTGGGCATCGAATGGTAAACCATCGTCGCAAAACACCGTATGGTTGCCCATTCATGTTTATATAGATGCCCAACATATTTAGCGTACAACCAAGCAACTCTATCATTTTCCGCATACAATAGATTATTTTATTTGAAATTATATATTCACAGGCTTACTTACTAATGAAATTTATAAAAGTCAAAAGTAGAGTCAAGAAATTTTCTGAGATTGTGCAATGTATGTGGGCTTCGAATCATAAACCATCTTCACAAAACATCGAATGGTTGCCCACCCATGTTTATATAGATGCCCAATATATTAAGCACACAACCATGCAATTCAATCATATACCACTTACAAAAGAATAGTTTATTTGAAGCAACATATTCACAGGCATATTAACTAAAGAAATTTTTAAATGTAAAAAATAGAGTATAGAAGTTTTCTGTAATTGTGCAACGTATGTGGGCATCGAGAGGTAAACTATCCTCGCAAAACACCAAATGGTTGCCCAATCATGTTTATATAGATGCCCAACATATTTAGCATATAACCAAGCAACACAATCATATACCGCATACAACAGAATATTTCATTTGAATGTTCATATTCACAGGCATAGTAACTAAAGAAAGTTTAAATGTCAAAAGTAGAGTAAATATGTTTTCTGAGATAGTGCAACGTATGCGGGCTTCGAATCGTAAACCATCTTCACAAAATACCGAATGGTTGCCCAATCATTTTTTTATAGATGCCCAACATATTTAGCGTACAACCAAGCAACTCTATCATTTACCGCATACAATAGAATATTTTATATGAAATTATATATTCACAGGCTTACTTACTAATGAAATTTATAAAAGTCAAAAGTAGAGTCAAGAAATTTTCTGAGATTGTGCAATGTATGTGGGCTTCGAATCATAAACCATCTTCACAAAACATCGAATGGTTGCCCACCCATGTTTATATAGATGCCCAATATATTAAGCACACAACCATGCAATTCAATCATATACCACTTACAAAAGAATAGTTTATTTGAAGCAACATATTCACAGGCATAGTAACTAAAGAAATTTTTAAATGTAAAAAATAGAGTATAGAAGTTTTCTATAATTGTGCAACGTATGTGGGCATCGAGTGGTAAACTATCGTCACAAAACACCAAATGGTTGCCCAATCATGTTTATATAGATGCCCAACATATTTAGCATATAACCAAGCAACACAATCATATACCGCATACAACAGAATATTTCATTTGAATGTTCATATTCACAGGCACAGTAACTAAAGAAATTTTCAATTGCTACAGTTGTGTCAAGAAGTTCTCCGAGATTGTGCAACGTCTATGGGCTTCAAATCATAAACCATCGTCGCAAAAATCTGAATGGTTGCCAGCTCAAGTTTATAAAAATTCCAAATATATTTTTAACTCAACTAGTCAACTCAATCATTTACCGCATACAATAGAATATTTCGTTTAAAATTATATATTCACAGGATTACTTACTAATGAAATTTATAAATGTCAAAAGTAGGGGCAAGAAAATTTCTGAGATTGTGCAATGTATGTAGGCTTCGAATCATAAACCATCGTTGCAAAACTCCGAACGGTTGCCCGCTCATGTTTGTAGAGATACCCAATATGTTTAAAACACAACCAGTCAACTCAATCATATTCCACAAACAATGGAATATTTCATTTGATACTACATTTTCACAGGAATAGTAACTAAATAAAATTTTAAATGTCAAAAGTAGAGTCAAGAAGTTTTTTGAGATTGTGCAGCGTATGTGGGCTTCGATTCGTAAACCATCTTCACAAAACACCAAATGGTTGCCCACTCATGTTACTATAGATGCCTAATATATTTAGCACACAACCAAGCAATTCAATCATATACCACAAACAAATGAATATTTCATTTGAAGCTACACATTCACAGGCTTAGTATCTAAAGAAATTTTTATAGGTAAAAAATAGAGTATAGAAGTTTTCTGAAACTGTGCAACGTACGTGGGCATCGAATAGTATACCATCGTCGTAAAAAACTGAATGGTTACCCACTCTATGTTTATATAGATGCCAAACATATTTAATGTACAACCAAGCAGCTCAATCATATACCGCATACAATAGAATATTTCATTTGAAAATACATATTCACAAGGCTTACTTACTAAGGAAATTTATAAAATATCAAATGTATAGTCAAGAAATTTTTTGAGATTGTGCAATATATGTGGGCTTCGAATCATAAACTATCTTCACAAAACTTCGAATGGTTGCCCACTCATGTTTATAAGATGCCCAGTACATTTAGCACACAACCAAACAATTCAATCATATACCACATACAGAAGAATAGTTCATTTGAAGAAACATATTCTCAGGCTTGGTAACTGATGAAATTTTTAAATGTAAAAAATAGAGTATAAAAGTTTTCAAAAATTGTGCATGGTATGTGGGCATCGAATGGTAAACCATCGTCGCAAAACACCAAATGGTTACCCAATCATGTTTATATGGATGCCTAACATATTTAGCATATAACCAAGCAACTCAATCATATACCGCATACAACAGAATATTTCAATTAAATGTACATATTCACAGGCTTAGTAACTAAAGAAATTTTTAATTGTCAAAAGTAGTGTCAAGAAGTTCTCCGAGATTGTGCAACATCTGTGGTCTTCGAATCATAAACTGTTGTCGCAAAACATCGAATGGTTGCCCACTCAATTTTATATCGATACCAAATATATTTAGAACTCAATTAGTCAACTCATTCATATACCACATACAAAGGAATATTTCATTTGAAACTACATATTCATAGGCATAGTAACTAAAGAAATTTTTAAATGTCAAAAGTAGAGTCAAGAATTTTTCTGAGATTGTGCAACATATTTGGGCTTCGAATCGTAAACCATCTTCACAAAACACCGAATGGTTGCCCACTCATTAAAAATGCATGGCTTGCATGTTCGAATGGCTGCCTGCTGAGGTTTAAATAGATTCCCTATATGTTTAGAACACAACCAGTCAACTCAATCATATACTACATACAAAGGAATATTTCATTTGAAATTACATATTCACAGGCTTAGTAACTAAAGAAATAATTAAATGTCAAAAGTAGAGTGAAGAAGTTTTCTGAGATTGTGCAACGTATGTGGGATTCGAATCGTAAACCATCGTCACAAAACATCGAATAGTTGCCCACTCACCTTTATATAGATGCCCAACATATTTAGCATATATCCAACCAGCTCAATCATATACCGCATACAATAGAATATTTCAATTGAAATTACGTATACACAGGCTTAGTAACTAAAGAAATTTTTAAATGTCAAAAGTAGATTCAACAAGTTTTCTGAGATTGTGCAACGTACGTGGGCTTCAAATCAGAAACCATTGTCGCAAAACTCCGAATGGTTTCCCGCTAAGGTTTAAATAGTTCCCAATATGTGTAGAACACAACCAGTTAACTCAATCATATACCACATACAATGGAATATTTCATTAGATACTAAATATTCATAGGCATATGAACTAAACAAATTTATAAATGTCAAAAGTGGAGTCAAGAAGTTTTCTGAGAGTGTGCAACGTATGTGGGCTTCGAATCGTAAACCATCTTCACAAAACTCCGATTGGTTGCCCACTCAATTTAATATAGATGCCCAATATATTTAGCACACAACCAAGCAATTCACTCATAAACCACATTTAAAAGAATATTTCATTTGAAGCTACACATTCACAGGCGTATTAACTACAGAAATTTTTAAATGTTAAAAATAAAGTATAGAAGTTTTCGGAATTTGTGCAACGTACGTGGGCATCGAATGGTAAACCATCGATGCAAAACACCGAATGGTTGCCCAATCGTGTTTATATAGATGCCCAACATATTTAGCATATATCAAAGCAACTCAATCATATACCGCATAAAACAGAATATTTCATTTGAATGTACATATTCACAGGCTTATTAACTAAAGAAATTTTTAAATGTCAAAAGTAGTGTCAAGAAGTTTTCTGAGATTGTGCAAAGTCTGTGGCCTTCGAATCATAAACCATCATCGCAAAACTCTGACTGGTTGCCCACTCATGTTTATACAGACTTAACTAGTCAACTCAATCATATACCATAAACCAAGGAATATTTCATTTGAAACTACATATTCATAGGCATAGTAACTAAAGAAATTTTTAAATGTTAAAAATAGAGTCAAGAATTTTTCTGAGATTGTGCAACGTCTATGAGATTCGAATCGTAAACCTTCTTCACAAAACACCGAATGGTTGCCCACTTATGTTAATGTAGATGACTAATATATTTAGCGTACAACCAAGAAGCACAATCATATACCACATACTAATGAATATTTCATTTGAAGCTACACATTCACAGGCTTTATAACTAAAGAAATTTTTAAATGAAAAAATAGAGTATAGACGTTTTCTGAAGTTGTGCAACGTAGGTGGGCATTGAATGGTAAACCATCGTCCCAAAACACCGAATAGTTGCCTATTCATGTTTATATAGATGCCCAACATTTTGAGTATATAACCAAGCAACTCAATGATATACCGAATACAACAGAATATTTCATTTTAATGTACATATTCACAGGCTTAGTAACGAACGATATTTTTAAATGTTAAAAGTAGTGTCAACAAGTTTTCTGAGATTGTGGAACGTCAGTCGGCTTCGAATCATAAACCATCGCCGCAAAACTCTGAATGGTTGCCCGCTCATGTATATTTAGAACTCAACTAGTCAACTCAATCATAAACCACATACAAAGGAAAATTTTATTTGAAACTACAGATTCAGTGGCATAGTAACTAAAGAAATTTTTAAATGTCAAAAGTTGAGTCAAGAATTTTTCTGAGATTGTGTAACGTATGTGTGTGTCAAATCGTAAACAATCTTCACAAAACAGCGAATGGTTGTCTACTCATGTTAATGTAGATGCCTAATATATTTAGTACAATACCAAGCAATTCTATCATATACCATATACAATTGAATATTTCATTTGAAGCTACACATTCACAGGCTTAGTAACTAAAGAAATTTTTAAATGTAAAAAATAGAGTATAGAAGTTTTCTGAAATTGTGCAACGTACGTGGGCATCGAAAGGTAAACCATCGTCGCAAAACACCGAATGGTTGCCCACTCATGGTTATATATATGCCCAACATATTTAGCGTACAACCAAGAAACTCAATCATATACCACATACAATAGATTATTTCATTTGAAATTACAAATTCACAGGCTTACTTACTTAGAAATTTATAAATGTCAAAAGTAGAGTCAAGAAATTTTCTGAGATTCTGCAATGTATGTGGGCATCGAATCATAAACCATCGCCGCAATACTCTGAATGGTTTCCTGCCCATGTTTGTATTGATACCCAATATGTTTGGAACACAAAGAGTAAACTCAATCATATACCACATACAAATGAGTATTTCATTTGATACTACATATTCACTGGCATAGTAACTAAACAAAATTTTAAATGTCAAAAGTAGAGTAAAGAAGTTTTCTGAGATTGTGCAACGTATAAGTGCTTCGAATCGAAAACCATCCTCAAAAAACTCCGAATGGTTGCCCACTAATGTTTATATAGTTGCCCAATATATTTAGCACACATCCAAGCAATTGAATCATATACCACATACAAAAGAATATTTCATTTGAAGCTATATATTCACATGCTTAGTAACTAAATAAATTATTAACTGAAAAAATAGAGTATAGAAGTTTCCGAACATTGTGCAACGTACGTGGGAATTGAACGGTAAACCATCATCAATAAACACCGAATGGTTGCCCACTAATGTTTATATGGATGCCGAACATATTTAGAATATAACCAAGCAACTCAATCATAAACCGCATACAACAGATTATTTCATTTGAAATTACGTATTCACAGGCGTAGTAACAAAAGAAATTTTTAAACGTCAAAAGTAGAGTCAAGAAGTTTTCTGAGATTGCGCAACGTATATGGGATTCAAATCATAAACCATCGTCGCAAAACTCCGAATGGTTGCTCGCTCATGTTCATATAGATACCCAATATATTTAGCACACAACCAAGCAACTCAATCATATAACGCATACAATAGAATATTTCATTTGAAATTACATTTTCACAGTCTTAGCAACTAAAGAAATTTTTAATCGTCAAAAGTATAGTCAAGAATTTTTTTGAGATTGTGCAACGTAGGTGGGCTTCAAATCATAAACCATCGTCGCAAATTTCTGAATGGTTGCCAGCTGGTGTTTATATAGATACCCAATTAATTTAGAACACTACCAGTCAACTCAAACATAAACCACATAAAAAGGAATATTTCATTTGATACTACATCTTCACAGGCATAGTGACAAAACAAATTTTTAAATGTCAAATGTAGAGTCAAGAAGTTTTTTGAGAGTGTACAATGTATGTGTGCTTTGAATAGTAAACCATCCTTGCAAAACACCGAATGGTTGCCCACTAATGTTTGTATAGATGCCTAGTATATTTAGCACACAACCAAGCAATGCAATCATATACCACAGACAAAAGAACATTTCATTAGAAGCTTCATATTCATAGGCTTAGTAACTAAAGAAATTTTTAAACGTAAAAAATAGAGTATAGATGTTTTCTGAAAATGTCTAACGTACGTTGGCATCGAATGGTAAACCATCGTCGTAAACCACCGAATGGTTGCCCACTCATGTTTATATAGATGCCCAACATATTTAGTATATAACCAACAACTCAATCACATACCTCAGTCAACAGAATATTTCATTGGAAATTATATATTCACAGGCTTTGTTACTAAAGAAATTTTTAAATGTCAAAAGTTGAGGCAAGAAGTTTTCAGAGATTGTGCAACATATGTGGGCTTCGAATCATAAACCATCTTCGCAAAATAACGAATGGTTGCCCACTTATGTTTATATAGATGCCCAGTATATTTAGCACACAAGCAAGTAATTCAATCATATACCACATACAATAGAATATTTCATTTGAAGCTAAATATTCACTGGCTTAGGAACTAAAGAAATTTTTAAATGTAAAAAATAGAGTATTGAAGTTTTCTGAAATTGTGCAACGTACGTGGGCATCGAATGGTAAAGTATCGCCACGAAACATCGAATGGTTGCCCGCTCATGTTTATTTAGATGCCCAACATATTTAGCGTATAACCAAGCTACTCAATCCTGTACCGCATACAACAGAATACTTCATTTCAATGTACATATTCATAGGATTAGTAACTAAGGAAATTTTTAAATGTCAAAAGTAGAGACAAAAAGTTTTCTGAGATTGTGCAGCGTCTGTGGGCTACGAATCATAAACCATCGACGCAAAACACCGAATGGTTGCCCGCTCGTGTTTATATAGATACCTAATATATTTAGAACTCAACCGGTTAACTCAATCATAAGCCACTTAAAAAGGAATATTTCATTTGTAACTGTATATTCACAGGCTTAGTAACTAAACAAATATTAAAATCTCAAAAGTAGAGTCAAGAAGTTTTCTGAGATTGTGAAACGTATGTGGGCTTCAAATCGGAAACCATCTTCGCAAAACACCGAATGGTTGCCCGCTCATTTTTATAAAGATGCCCAACATATTTAGCACACAACCAAGTAATTCAATCATATACCTCGTACAAAAGAATATTTGATTTGAAGTAACATTTTCACAATCTTAGTAACTAAAGAAATTTTTAAACGTCAAAAGTATAGTCAGGAAGTGTTTTGAGATTGTGCAACGTATGTGGGCTTCAATCATAAACAATAGTTGCGAAACTCCGAATGGTTGCCCGCTCATGTTTATATTGATACCTAATATGTGTAGAATTCAACCAGTAAACTCAGTCACATACCACATACAATGGCATATTTCATCTGATACTACATATTCACATGCATAGTAACTAAACAAATTTTTAAATGTCAAAAGTAGAGTCAAGAAGTTTTCTGAGGTTGTGCAATGTATGTTGCTTCTAATCGTAAACTAACTTCGCAAAACACCAAATAGTTGCCCACTCATGCTTATATAGATGCCCAATATATTTAGCACACAACCAAGCAATGCAATCGTATACCACATACAATAGAATATTTCATACGAAGATAAATATTCCCAGGCTTAGTAACTAAAGAAATTTTTAAATGTAAAAAATATAGTATAGAAGTTTTCAGAAATTGTGTAATGTACGTGGGCATCGAATGCTAAATCATCGTCGCAAAACACCGAATGGTTGCCCTATCGTTTTTATATAGATGCCCAACATATTTAGCATATAACCAAGCAACTCAATCATATACCGCATACAATAGAATATTTCATTTGAATGTACATATTCATAGGCTTAGTAACTGAAGAAATTTTTAAATGTCAAAAGTAGAGTCAAGAAGTTTTCCGAGACTGTACAACATCTGTGGGCTTCGAATCATAAACCATCGTCGCAAAACACCGAATGGTTGCCCGCTCATGTTTATATAGATACCTAATATAGTTAGAACTCAACTGGTCAACTCAATCATATACCACATAAAAAGTAATATTTCATTTGAAGCTACATATTCACAGGCTTATTAACAAAAGAAATTTTTAAATGTTAAAAATAGAGTAGAGAAGTTTTCTGAAATTGTGCAACGTACGTGGGCATCGTATGGTTAAGCATCGATGCAAAACACCGAATGGTTGCCCAATCAAGTTTATAAAGATGCCTAACATATTTAACATTTATCCAAGAAACTCAATCATATACCGCATACAACAAAATATTTCATTTGAATGTACATATTCACAGGCTTAGTAACTAAACAAATTTTAAAATGTCAAAAGTAGTGTCAAGAAGTTTTCAGAGATTGTGCAAAGTCTGTGGGCTTCGAATAAAAAACCGTCGTCGCAAAACTCCGAATGGATGCCTGCTGAAGTTTATGTAGATACCTAATATATTTAGAACTCAATTAGTTAACTCAATCATATACCACAAACCAAGGAATATTTCATTTGAAACTACATATTCATAGGCATAGTAACTAAAGAAATTTTTAAATGTCAAAAATAGAGTCAAGAATTTTTCTGAGATAGTGCAACGTATGTGGGCTTCGAATCGAAAACCATCTTCACAAAACACCGAATGGTTGCCCACTCATCTTAATGTAGATGACTAATATATTTAGCGTACCACCAAGCAGCTCAATCATATATCACATACAAATGAATATTTCATTTGAAGCAACACATTCACAGGCATAGTAACCAAAGAAAATTTTAAATGAAAAAAATAGAGTATAGAAGTTTTTTGAAATTGTGCAACGTACGTGGGCATCGAATGGTAAACCATCGTCCCAAAACACTGAATAGTTGCCCATTCATGTTTATATAGATGCCCAACATATTTAGCATATAACCAAGCAACTCGATTATATACCGTATACAACAGAATCTTTCATTTGAATGTACATATTCACATGCTTAGTAACTAAAGATATTTTTAAATGTCAAAAGTAGTGTCAAGAGGTTTTCTGAGATTGTGCTACGTCAGTTGGCTTCGAATCATAAACCATCGTCGCAAAACTCCGAATGGTTGCCCGCTCCAGTTTATATAGATACCTAGTATATTTAGAACTCAACAAGGAATATTTCATTTGAAACTACATATTCAATGGCAAAGTAACTAAAGAAATTTTTAATTGTCAAAAGTAGAGTTAAGAATTTTTCCCAGATTTTGCAACGTATGTTGGCTTTGAATCATAAACCATCATCGCAAAACTCCAAATGGTTTCCCGCTCATGTTTATATAGATACCCAATATGTTTAGAACACAACTAGTCAACTCAATCATACACCACATACTACGGAGTATTTCATTTGATACTACATTTTCACAGGCATAGTAATTAAACAAAATTTTAAATTTCAAAAGTAGAGTAAAGAAGTTTTCTGACATTGTGCAACGTATATGTGCTTTGAATCGTAAACCATCCTCACAAAACACCGAATGATTGCCCACTAATGTTTATACCGATTCCCAATGTATTTAGCACACAACCAAGCAATTCAATCATATACCACATACAAAAGAATATTTCATTTGAAGCTACATATTCATAGGCTTAGTAACTAAATAAAATTTTAAATGAAAAAATAGAGTATAGAAGTCTTCGGAAATTGTGCAACGTACATGCGCATCGAATGGTAAACCATCATCATTAAACACCGTATGGTTGCCCACTAATGTTTATATGGAAGCCCAACATATTTAGCATATAACCAAGCAACTCAATCGTATACCCCATACAACAAAATATTTCATTTGAAATTAGGTATTCACAGGCTTAGTAACTAAAGAACTTTTTACATGGCAAAAGTAGAGTCAAGAAGTTTTCTGAGATTATGCAACGTATGCGGGCTTTGAATCATAAACCATCGTCGTAAAACTCCAAATGGTTGCCCGTTTATGTTTATATAGATACCCAATACATTTAGCACACAACAAAGCAACTCAATCATATACCGCATACAATAGAATATTTCATTTGAAATTACATTTTCACTGTCTTAGTAACTAAAGAAATTTTTAAATGTCAAAAGTAGAGTCAAGAAATTTTCTGAGATTGTGCAACGTATGTGGGTTTCAAATCAGAAACCATCATCACAAAATTCTGAATGGTTGCCCGCTAATGTTTATATAGATACCCAATATATTTAGAACACTACCAGACAACTCAAACATAAACCACATACAAATGAATATTTCATTTGATACTACATATTCACAGGCATAGTAACTAAACAAAATTTTAAATGTCAAATGTAGCGTCAAGAAGTTTTCTGGGATTGTGCAACGTATGTAGGCTTCGAATCGTAAACCATCATAGCAAAACAACGAATGGTTGCCCACTAATGTTTGTATAGATGCCCAATATATTTAGCACACAACCATGCAATGCAATCATATACCATAGACAAAAGAATATTTCGTTAGAAGCTACATATCCACAGGCTTAGTAACTAAAGAAATTTTGTAATGTAAAAAATAGAGTATATATGTTTTCTGAAAATGTGCAACGTACGTTGGCATCGAAAGGTAAACCATCGTCGTAAACCACCAAATGGTTGCCCACTCATCTTTATATAGATGCCCAACATATTTAGCATATAACCAAGCAACTCAATCATATACCGCATACAACAGAATATTTCAATGGAAATTACATATTCACAGGCTTAGTTACTAAAGATATTTTTAAATGTCAAAAGTAGAACCAAGAAGTTTTCTGAGACTGTGCAACGTATGTGGGCTTCGCATTGTATACCATCTTCGCAAAACACTGAATGGTTGCCAACTCATGTTTTTATAGATGCCCAATATTTTTAGCACACAACCAAGCAATTCAATCATATACCACATACAAAAGAATATTTCATTTGAAGCTACATATTCATTGGCTTAGTAACTAAAGAAATTATAAAATGTAAATTATAGAGTATAGAAGTTTTCTGAAATTGTGCAACGTACGTGGGCAAAGAATGGTAAACCATATCCACAAAACATCGAATGGTTGCCCACTCATGTTTTTATAGATGCCCATCATATTTAGCATATAACCACGCAACTCAATCATATACCGCATACAGCAGAATATTACATTTGAATGTACATATTCGTAGGCTTAGTAACTAAAGAAATTTTTAAATGTCAAAATTAGACACAACAAGTTTTCGGAGATTGTGCAACGTCTGTGGGCATCGAATCATAAACCATCGTCGCAAAAATCCGAATGGTTGCCCCCTCATGTTTATATAGATACCTAATATATTTAGAACTCAACCGGTTAACTCATTCATATACCACATAAAAAGGAATATTTCATTTGGAACTACATATTCACAGGCTTAGTAACTAAACAAATATTTAAATCTCAAAAGTAGAGTCAAGATGTTTTCTGAGATTGTGAAGCGTATGTGGGCTTTGAATCGTAAACCATCTTCGCAAAACACCGAATGGTTGTCCACTCATTTTTATATAGATGCCCAATATATTTAGCACACAACCAACCAATTCAATCATATACCACATACAAAAGAATATTTGATTTGAAGCAACATTTTCACAATCTTAGTAAATAAAGAAATTTTTAATTGTCAAAAGTATAGTCAGGAAGTTTTTTGAGATTGTGCAACGTATGTGGGCTTCAATCATAAACAATAGTTGCGAAACTCCGAATGGTTGCCCTCACATGTTTTTATTGATAGCTAATATGTGTAGAATTCAACCAGTAAACTCAGTTACATACCACATACAATGGCATATTTCATCTGATACTACATATTCACATGCATAGCAACTAAACAAGGAATATTTCATTTGAAAATACATGTTCAATGGCATAGTAACTAAAGAAATTTTTACATGTCAAAAGTTGAGTCAAGAATTTTTCTGAGATTGTGCAACGTATGCGGGCTTCGAATGGTAAACCATCTTCACAAAACACCGAATGGCTGCCCACTCATGTTAATGTAGATGACTAATTTATTTAGCGTACCACCAAGCAGCTCAATCATATACCACATACAAATGAATATTTCATTTGAAGCTACACATTCACAGGCATAGTAACTAAAGAAATTTGTAAATGAAAAAAATAGAGTATAGAAGTTTTCTGAAATTGTGCAACGTACGTGGGCATCGAATGGTAAACCATCGTCCCAAAACACCGAATAGTTGCCCATTCATGTTTATATAGATGCCCAACATATTTAGCAAATATCCAAGCAACTCAACTATATACCGCATACAACAGAATATTTCATTTGAATGTACATATTCACAGGCTTAGTAACTAAAGATATTTTTAAATTTCAAAAGTAGTGTCAAGAAGTTTTCTGAGATTGTGCAACGTCTGTCGGCGTCGAATCATAAACCATCGTTGCAAAACTCCGAATGGTTGCCCGCGCCAGTTTATATAGATACCTAGTATAATTTGAACTCAACAAGGAATATTTCATTTGAAACTACGTATTCAATGGCATAGTAACTAAAGAAATTTTTAAATGTCAAATGTAGAGTCAAGAATTTTTCTGAGATTTTGCAACGTATGTTGGCTTCGAATCGTAAACAATCTTCACAAAACACCGAATGGTTGCCTACTCATGTTAATGTACATGCCTAATATATTTAGTACACAACCAAGCAATTAAATCATATACCACATACAAATGAATATTTCATTTGAAGCTACACATTCACAGGTATAGTTACTAAAGCAATTTTTAAATGAAAAAAACAGAGTGTAGAAGTTTTCTGAAATTGTGCAACGTATGTGGGCATCGAATAGTAAACCATCATCGCAAAACACCGAATGGTTGCCAGTCATGTATATATATATGCCCAACATGTTTAGCGTACAACCAAGCAACTCAATCATATACCGCATACAATAGAATATTCCATTTGAAATTACATATTCACAGGCTTACTTACTAAAGAAATTTATAAATGTCAAAAGTAGAGTCAAGAAATTTTCTGAGATTGTGCAACGTATGTAGGCTTTGAATCATAAACCATCATCGCAAAACTCCGAATGGTTTCCTTCTCATGTTTATAAAGATTCCCTATATGTTTAGAACACAACCAGTCAACTCAATCATATACCACATACAACGCAATAGTTTATTTGATACAACATATTCACAGGCATAGTAACTAAACAAAATTTTAAATTTCAAATGTAGAGTCAAGAAGTTTTCTGGGATTGTGCAACGTATATAGGCTTCGAATCGTAAACCATCGTGGCAAAACACCGAATGGTTGCCCACTAAAGTTTATACAGATGCCCAACATATTCAGCACACAACCATGCAATGCAATCATATACCACAGACAAAAGAATATTTCATTTGAAGCTACATATTCACAGGCTTAGTAACTAAAGAAATTTTTAAATGCAAAAAGTAGAGATAGATGTTTTATAAAAATGTGCAACGTATGTTGGCATCGAAAGGTAAACCATCGTCGTACACCACTGAATGGTTGCCCACTCATGTTTATATAGATGCCCAACATATTTAGCATATAACCAAGCAACTCAATCATCTACCGCGTACAACAGAATATTTCATTTGAATGTACATATTCACAGGCTTAGTGTCTAAAGAAATTTTAAAGTGTCAAATCTAGTGTCAAGTAGTTTTTAGAGATTGTGCAATGTCTGTGGGCTTCGAATCATAAGCCATCGTCACAAAACTCTGAATGGTTGCCCGCTCAAGTTTATACAGATAGCTAATATATTTAGAAATCAACTAGTCAACTCAATCATATACCACAAACAAAGGAATAATTCATTTGAAACTACATATTCATAGGCATCGAATCATAAACCATCGCCGCAAAACTCTGAATGGCTTTGTATAGATACCCAATATGTTTAGAACACAAAGAGTCAACTCAATCATATACCACAAACAAAGGAATAATTCATTTGAAACTACATATTCATAGGCATAGTAACTAATGAAATTTTTAAATGTCAACAAATGAGTCAAGAATTTTTTTGAGATTGTGCAACGTATGTGGGCTTCGAATCGTAAACCATCTTCTCAAAACACCGAATGGTTGCCCACTCATGTTAATGTAGATGACTAATATATTTAGTGTACAACCAAGAAGCTCAATCATATAGCACATATAATTGAATATTTCATTTAAAGCTACACATTCACAGGCTTAGTAACTAAAGAAATTTTTAAATGAAAAAAATAGAGAATAGAAGTTTTCTGAAATTGTGTAACGTACGTGGGCATCGAATGGTCAACCATCGTCCCAAAACACCGAATGGTTGCCAACTCATGTTTATACAGATGCCCGACATATTTAGCGTCTAACCAAGCAACTCAATTATATACCGCATACAATAGAATATTTCATTTGAATGTACATATTCACAGGCTTAGTAACTAAAGAAATTTTAAAATGTCAAATGTAGTGTCATGAAGTTTTCAGAGATTGTGCAACGCCTATGGGCTTCGAATCATATGCCATCGTCTCAAAACTCCGAATGGTTACCTGCTCAAGTTTATATAGATACCAATTATATTTAGAACTCAAGTACTCAACTCAATCATAAACCACAAACAAAGGAATATTTCATTTGAAACTACATATTCATAGGCATAGTAACTAAAGAAATTTTTAAATGTAAAAAATAGAGTAAAGAATTTTTCTTAGATTGTGCAACGTATGTGGGCTTTGAATCGTAAACAATCTTCACAAAACACCGAATGCTTGCCCACTCAAGTCAATGTAGATGACTAATATATTTAGCGTACAACCAAGCAGCTCAATCATATACCACATACAAATGAATATTTCATTTGAAGCTACACATTCACTGGCTTTGAAACTAAAAATGTTTTTAAATGAAAAACATTGAGTATAGAAGTTTTCTGAAATTGTGCAACGTACGTGGACATCGAATGGTAAACCATCGTCCCAAAACACCGAATGGTTGCCCACTCATGTTTATATAGATGCCCAACATACTTAGCGTACAACCAAGCAACTCAATCATATACCGCATACAATAGAATATTTCATTTGAAATTACATATTCACAGGCTTACTTACTAAAGAAATTTATAAATGTCAAAAGTAGAGTCAAGAAATTTTGTGAGATTGTGCAACGAATGCGGGCTTCGAATCATAAACCATCATTGCAAAACCGCGAATGGTTGCCCTATCATGTTTATTTAGATCCCCAATATGTTTATAACACAACCAGACAACTAAATCATATACCACATACAAAGGAGTATTTCATTTTATACTACATATTCACAGGCAAAGTAATTAAACAAATTTTTAAATGTCAAAAGTAGAGTAAAGAAGTTTTCTGAGATTGTGCAACGTATATGGGCTTCGAATTGTAAACCATCCTCTTAAAACACCGATCGGTTGCCCACTAATGTTTATATAGATGCCCAATATATTTAGCACACAACCAAGCAATTCAATCATATACCACATACAAATGAATATTTCATTTAAATCTACATATTCACAGGCTTAGTAACTAAATAAATTTTTAAATGTAAAAAATAGAGTATAGAAGTTTTCTGAAATTGTGCAACGTAAGTGGGCATCGAATGGTAAACCATCGTCGCAAAACACCGAATGGTTGCCCAATCATGTTTTTATAGATGCCCAACATATTTAGCATATAACCAAGCAACTCAATCACATACCGCACACAACAAAATATTTCATTTAAATGTACATATTCATAGGTTTTCTAACTAAAGAAATTTTTAAATGTCAAAAGTAGTGTCAAGAAGTTTTCTGAGATTGTGCAACGTAGGTGGGCTTCGAATCAGAAACCATCATCGCAAAACTCCGAATAGTTCCTCGCTGAAGTTTAAATAGATTCCCACTATGTTTAGAACACAACCAGTCAACTTATTCAGATACCACATATTCATAGGAATAGTAACTAAAGAAATTTTCAAATGTCAAAAATAGAGTCAAGAATTTTCTTAGATTGTGCAATGTATGTGTGCTTCGAATCGTAAACAATCTTCACAAAACACCGAATTCTTGCCCACTCAAGTCAATGTAGATGACTAATATATTTAGCGTACAACCAAGCAGCTCAATCATATACCACATACAAATGAATATTTCATTTGAAGCTACACATTCACTGGCTTTGAAACTAAAAATGTTTTTAAATGAAAAACATTGAGTATAGAAGTTTTCTGAAATTGTGCAACGTACGTGGACATCGAATGGTAAACCATCGTCCCAAAACACCGAATGGTTGCCCACTCATGTTTATATAGATGCCCAACTTATTTAGCGTACAACCAAGCAACTCAATCATATACCGCATACAATAGAATATTTCATTTGAAATTATATATTCACGAGTCTTACGTACTATAGAGTCAAGAAATTTTCACGAGATTGTGCAACGTATGTGGGCTTCGAATCATAAACCATCGTCGCAAAACTCCGAATGGTTGCCTGCTCAAGTTTATGTAGATACCCAATATGTTTAGAACACAACCTAGTCAACTCAATCATTTACCACATACATAGGAATATTTCATTTGATGCTACATATTCACGAGCATGGTAACTAAACAAATTTTTAAATGTCAAAATTAGAGTAAAGAAGTTTTCTCGAGATTGTGCAACGTATATGGGCTTCGTATCGTAAACCATCCTCGTAAAACACCGAATGGTTGCCCACTAATGTTTATACAGATGCCCAATATATTTAGCACACAACCAAGCAATTCAATCATATACCACATACAAATGAATATTTCATTTAAATCTACATATTCACAGGCTTAGTAACTAAATAAATTTTTAATAGTAAAAAATAGAGTATAGAAGTTTTCTGAAATTGTGCAACGTATGTGGGCATCGAATGGTAAACCATCGTCACAAAACACCGAATGGTTGCCCAATCATGTTTTTATAGATGCCCAACATATTTAGCATATAACCAAGCAACTCAATCACATACCGCACCCAACAGAATATTTCATTTAAATGTACATATTCATAGGTTTTCTAACTAAAGAAATTTTTAAATGTCAAAAGTAGTGTCAAGCAGTTTTCTGAGATTGTGCAACGTAGGTGGGCTTCGAATCAGAAACCATCATCGCAAAACTCCGAATAGTTCCCCGCTGAAGTTTAAATAGATTCCCACTATGTTTAGAACACAACCAGTCAACTTATTCAGATACCACATATTCATAGGCATAGTAACTAAAGAAATTTTCAAATGTCAAAAATAGAGTCAAGAATTTTTCTTAGATTGTGCAACGTATGTGGGCTTCGAATCGTAAATAATCTTCACAAAACACCGAATGCTTGCCCACTCAAGTCAATGTAGATGACTAATATATTTTGCGTACAACCAAGCGGCTCAATCATAAACCACATACAAATGAATATTTCATTTGAAGCTACACACTCACTGGATTTGAAACTAAAAAAGTTTTTAAATGAAAATCATAGAGTATAGAAGTTTTCTGAAATTGTGCAACGTACGTGGGCATCGAATGGTAAACCATCGTCCCAAAACACGGAATGGTTGCCCACTCATGTTTATATAGATGCCCAACTTATTTAGCGTACAACCAATCAACTCAATCATATACCGCATACAATAGAATATTTCATTTGAAATTACATATTCACAGGCTCACTTACTAAAGAAATTTATAAATGTCAAAAGCAGAGTCAAGAAATTTTATGAGATTGTGCAACGTATGCGGGCTTCGAATCATAAACCATCATCGCAAAACTGCGAATGGTTGCCCTATCATGTTTATTTAGATCCCCAATATGTTTATAACACAACCAGACAACTAAATCATATACCACATACAAAGGAGTACTTCATTTTATACTACATATTCACAGGCAAAGTAATTAAATAAATTTTTAAATGTCAAAAGTATAGTAAAGAAGTTTTCTGAGATTGTGCAACGTATATGGGCTTCGAATAGTAAACCATCCTCTTGAAACACCGATCGGTTGCCCACTAATGTTTATATAGATGCCCGATATATTTAGCACACAACCAAGCAATTCAATCATATACCACATACAAATGAATATTTCATTTAAATCTACATATTCACAGGCTTAGTAACTAAATAAATTTTTAAATGTAAAAAATAGAGTATAGAAGTTTTCTGAAATTGTGCTACGTAGGTGGGCATCGAATGGTAAACCATCGTCGCAAAACACCGAATGGTTGCCCAATCATGTTTTTATAGATGCCCAACATATTTAGCATATAACCAAGCAACTCAATCACATACCGCATACAACAGAATATTTCATTTGAATGTACATATTCATAGGTTTTCTAACTAAAGAAATTTTTAAATGTCAAAAGTAGTGTCAAGAAGTTTTCTGAGATTGTGCAACGTAGGTGGGCTTCGAATCAGAAACCATCGTCGCAAAACTCCGAATGGTTCCCCGTTGAAGTTTAAATAGATTCCCACTATGTTTAGAACACAACCAGTCAACTCAATCAGATACCACATATTCATAGGCATAGTAACTAAAGAAATTTTCAAATGTCAAAAATAGAGTCAAGAATTTTTCTTAGATTGTGCAACGTATGTGGGCTTCGAATCGTAAACAATCTTCACAAAACACCGAATGCTTGCCCACTCAAGTCAATGTAGATGACTAATATATTTAGCGTACAACCAAGCAGCTCAATCATATACCACATACAAATGAATATTTCATTTGAAGCTACACATTCACTGGCTTTGAAACTAAAAAAGTTTTTAAATGAAAAACATAGAGTATAGAAGTTTTCTGAAATTGTGCAACGTACGTGGGCATCGAATGGTAAACCATCGTCCCAAAACACGGAATGGTTGCCCACTCATGTTTATATAGATGCCCAACTTATTTAGCGTACAACCAAGCAACTCAATCATATACCGCATACAATAGAATATTTCATTTGAAATTATATATTCACAGTCTTACGTACTATAGAGTCAAGAAATTTTCTGAGATTGTGCAACGTATGTGGGCTTCGAATCATAAACCATCGTCGCAAAACTCCAAATGGTTGCCTGCTCAAGTTTATGTAGATACCCAATATGTTTAGAACACAACCAGTCAAGTCAATCATTTACCACATACATAGGAATATTTCATTTGATGCTACATATTCACAGGCATGGTAACTAAACAAATTTTTAAATGTCAAAATTAGAGTAAAGAAGTTTTCTGAGATTGTCCAACGTATATGGGCTTCGTATCGTAAACCATCCTCGTAAAACACCGAATGGTTGCCCACTAATGTTTATACAGATGCCCAATATATTTAGCACACAACCAAGCAATTCAATCATATACCACATACAAAAGAATATTTCATTTTTATGTTGCATATTCACAGGCTTAGTAACTAAAGAAATTTTAAAATGTCAAATGTAGTGTCAAGAAGTTTTCAGAGATTGTGCAACGTCTATGGGCTTCGAATCATATGCCATCGTCTCAAAACTCCGAATGGTTACCTGCTCAAGTTTATATAGATACCAATTATATTTAGAACTCAACTAATCAACTCAATCATTTACCACATACATAGGAATATTTCATTTGATGCTACATATTCACAGGCATGGTAACTAAACAAATTTTTAAATGTCAAAATTAGAGTAAAGAAGTTTTCTGAGATTGTCCAACGTATATGGGGTTCGTATCGTAAACCATCCTCATAAAACACCGAATGGTTGCCCTCTAATGTTTATACAGATGCCCAATATATTTAGCACACAACCAAGCAATTCAATCATATACCACATACAAAAGAATATTTCATTTTTATGTTGCATATTCACAGGCTTAGTAACTAAAGAAATTTTAAAATGTCAAATGTAGTGTCAAGAAGTTTTCAGAGATTGTGCAACGTCTATGGGCTTCGAATCATATGCCATCGTCTCAAAACTCCGAATGGTTACCTGCTCAAGTTTATATAGATACCAATTATATTTAGAACTCAACTAATCAACTCAATCATAAACCACAAACAAAGGAATATTTCATTTGAAACTACATATTCATAGGCATAGTAACTAAAGAAATTTTTAAATGTAAAAAATAGAGTCAAGAATTTTTCTTAGATTGTGCAACGTATGTGGGATTCGAATCGTAAACCATCATCACAAAACACCGAATGGTTGCCCACTCATGTTAATGTAGATGACTAATATATTTAGCGTACAACCAAGCAGCTCAATCATATACCACATACAAATGATTATTTCACTTGAATCTACACATTCACTGCCTTTGAAACTAAAGAAAATTTTAAATGAAAAAAATACAGTATAGAAGTTTTCTAAAATTGTGCAACGTACGTGGGCATCGAATGGAGAACCAACGTCCCAAAACACCGAATGGTTGCCCACTCATTTTTATATAGATGCCCAACATACTTAGCATACAACCAAGCAACTCAATCATATACCGCATACAATAGAATATTTCATTTGAAATTACATATTCACAAGCTTACTTACTAAAGAAATTTATAAATGTCAAAAGTAGAGTCAAGAAATTTTATGAGATTGTGCAACGTATGCGGGCTTCGAATCATAAACCATCATCACAAAACTGCGAATGGTTTCCCTATCATGTTTATTTAGATCCCCAATATGTTTATAACACAACCAGATAACTAAATCATATACCACATACAAAGGAGTATTTCATTTTATACAACATATTCACAGGCAAAGTAATTAAACAAATTTTTAAATGTCAAAAGTAGAGTAAAGAAGTTTTCTGAGATTGTACAACGTATATGGTCTTCGAATCGTAAACCATCCTCTTGAAACACCGATCGGTTGCCCACTAATGTTTATATAGATGCCCAATATATTTAGCACACAACCAAGCAATTCAATCATATACCACATACAAATGAATATTTCATTTAAATCTACATATTCACAGGCTTAGTAACTAAATAAATTTTTAAATGTAAAAAATAGAGTATAGAAGTTTTCTGAAATTGTGCAACGTAAATGGGCATCGAATGGTAAACCACCGTCGCAAAACACCGAATGGTTGCCCAATCATGTTTTTATAGATGCCCAACATATTTAGCATATAACCAAGCAACTCAATCACA
Source organism: Voacanga thouarsii (assembly GCA_026120185.1). NCBI lineage: Eukaryota > Viridiplantae > Streptophyta > Magnoliopsida > Gentianales > Apocynaceae > Voacanga > Voacanga thouarsii. Next base: position 236,168 of record JANUWF010003401.1, on the reverse strand, counting down.
TACCGCATACAACAGAATATTTCATTCGAATGTACATATTGATAGGTTTTCTAACTAAAGAAATTTTTAAATGTCAAAAGTAGTGTCAAGAAGTTTTCTGAGATTGTGCAACGTAGGTGGGCTTCGAATCAGAAACCATCATCGCAAAACTCCGAATAGTTCCCCGCTGAAGTTTAAATAGATTCCCACTATGTTTAGAACACAACCAGTCAACTTAATCAGATACCACATATTCATAGGCATAGTAACTAAAGAAATTTTCAAATGTCAAAAATAGAGTCAAGAATTTTCTTAGATTGTGCAATGTATGTGGGCTTCGAATCGTAAACAATCTTCACAAAACACCGAATTCTTGCCCACTCAAGTCAATGTAGATGACTAATATATTTAGCGTACAACCAAGCAGCTCAATCATATACCACATACAAATGAATATTTCATTTGAAACTACACATTCACTGGCTTTGAAACTAAAAAAGTTTTTAAATGAAAAACATAGAGTATAGAAGTTTTCTGAAATTGTGCAACGTACGTGGACATCGAATGGTAAACCATCCTCCCAAAACACCGAATGGTTGCCCACTCATGTTTATATAGATGCCCAACTTATTTAGCGTACAACCAAGCAACTCAATCATATACCGCATACAATAGAATATTTCATTTGAAATTATATATTCACAGTCTTACGTACTATAGAGTCAAGAAATTTTCTGAGATTGTGCAACGTATGTGGGCTTCGAATCATAAACCATCGTCGCAAAACTCCGAATGGTTGCCTGCTCAAGTTTATGTAGATACCCAATATGTTTAGAACACAACCAGTCAACTCAATCATTTACCACATACATAGGAATATTTCATTTGATGCTACATATTCACAGGCATGGTAACTAAACAAATTTTTAAATGTCAAAATTAGAGTAAAGAAGTTTTCTGAGATTGTCCAACGTATATGGGCTTCGTATCGTAAACCATCCTCGTAAAACACCAAATGGTTGCCCACTAATGTTTATACAAATGCCCAATATATTTAGCACACAACCAAGCAATTCAATCATATACCACATACAAACGAATATTTCATTTAAATCTACATATTCACAGGCTTAGTAACTAAATAAATTTTTAAATGTAAAAAATAGAGTATAGATGTTTTCTGAAATTGTGCAACGTAAATGGGCATCGAATGGTAAACCATCGTCGCAAAACACCGAATGGTTGCCCAATCATGTTTTTATAGATGCCCAACATATTTAGCATATAACCAAGCAACTCAATCACATACCGCATACAACAGAATATTTCATTCGAATGTACATATTGATAGGTTTTCTAACTAAAGAAATTTTTAAATGTCAAAAGTAGTGTCAAGAAGTTTTCTGAGATTGTGCAACGTAGGTGGGCTTCGAATCAGAAACCATCGTCACAAAACTCCGAATGGTTCCCCGCTGAAGTTTAAATAGATTCCCACTATGTTTAGAACACAACCAGTCAACTTAATCAGATACCACATATTCATAGGCATAGAAACTAAAGAAATTTTCAAATGTCGAAAATAGAGTCAAGGATTATTCCTAGATTGTGCAACGTATGTGGGCTTCGAATCGTAAACAATTTTCACAAAACACCGAATGCTTGCCCACTCAAGTCAATGTAGATGACTAAAATATTTAGCGTACAACCAAGCAGCTCAATCATATACCACATACGAATGATTATTTCACTTGAATCTACACATTCACTGGCTTTGAAAATAAAGAAATTTTTAAATGAAAAAAATACAGTATAGAAGTTTTCTAAAATTGTGCAACGTACGTGGGCATCGAATGGTGAACCATCGTCCCAAAACACCGAATGGTTGCCCACTCATGTTTATATAGATTCCCAACATACTTAGCGTACAACCAAGCAACTCAATCATATACCGCATACAATAGAATATTTCAATTGAAATTACATATTCACAGGCTTACTTACTAAAGAAATTTATAAATGTCAAAAGTAGAGTCAAGAAATTTTATGAGATTGTGCAACGTAAGCGGGCTTCGAATCATAAACCATCATCGCAAAACTGCGAATGGTTGCCCTATCATGTTTATTTAGATCCCCAATATGTTTATAACACAACCAGTCAACTAAATCATATACCACATACAAAGGAGTACTTCATTTTATACTACATATTCACAGGCAAAGTAATTAAACAAATTTTTAAATGTCAAAAGTAGAGTAAAGATGTTTTATGAGATTGTGCAACGTATATGGGCTTCGAATTGTAAACCATCCTCTTAAAACACCGATCGGTTGCCCACAATTGTTTATATTGATGCCCAATATATTTAGCACACAACCAAGCAATTCAATCATATACCACATACAAACGAATATTTCATTTAAATCTACATATTCACAGGCTTAGTAACTAAATAAATTTTTAAATGTAAAAAATAGAGTATAGAAGTTTTCTGAAATTGTGCAACGTAAATGGGCATCGAATGGTAAACCATCGTCGCAAAACACCGAATGGTTGCCCAATCATGTTTTTATAGATGCCCAACATATTTAGCATATAACCAAGCAACTCAATCACATACCGCATACAACAGAATCTTTCATTTGAATGTACATATTCATAGGTTTTCTAACTAAAGAAATTTTTAAATCTCAAAAGTAGTGTCAAGAAGTTTTCTGAGATTGTGCAACGTAGGTGGGCTTCGAATCAGAAACCATCGTCACAAAACTCCGAATGGTTCCCCGCTGAAGTTTAAATAGATTCCCACTATGTTTAGAACACAACCAGTCAGCTCAATCAGATACCACATATTCATAGGTATAGTAACTAAAGAAATTTTCAAATGTCAAAAATAGAGTCAAGGATTATTCCTAGATTGTGCAACGTATGTGGGCTTCGAATCGTAAACAATTTTCACAAAACACCGAATGCTTGCCCACTCAAGTCAATGTAGATGACTAATATATTTAGCGTACAACCAAGCATCTCAATCATATACCACATACAAATGAATATTTCATTTGAAGCTACACATTCACTGGTTTTGAAAGTAAAAAAGTTTTTAAATGAAAAACATAGAGTATAGTTTTCTGAAATTGTGCAACGTAAGTGGGCATCGAATGGTAAACCATCGTCGCAAAACACCGAATGGTTGCCCAATCATGTTTTTATAGATGCCCAACATATTTAGCATATAACCAAGCAACTCAATCACATACCGCATACAACAGAATATTTCATTTAAATGTACATATTCATAGGTTTTCTCACTAAAGAAATTTTTAAATGTCAAAAGTAGTGTCAAGAAGTTTTCTGAGATTGTGCAACGTAGGTGGGCTTCGAATCAGAAACCATCATCGCAAAACTCCGAATAGTTCCCCGCTGAAGTTTAAATAGATTCCCACTATGTTTAGAACACAACCAGTCAACTTAATCAGATACCACATATTCATAGGCATAGAAACTAAAGAAATTTTCAAATGTCAAAAATAGAGTCTAGAATTTTCTTAGATTGTGCAATGTATGTGGGCTTCGAATCGTAAACAAACTTCACAAAACACCGAATTCTTGCCCACTCAAGTCAATGTAGATGACTAATATATTCAGCGTACAACCAAGCAGCTCAATCATATACCACATACAAATGAATATTTCATTTGAAACTACACATTCACTGGCTTTGAAACTAAAAAAGTTTTTAAATGAAAAACATAGAGTATAGAAGTTTTCTGAAATTGTGCAACGTACGTGGACATCGAATGGTAAACCATCCTCCCAAAACACCGAATGGTTGCCCACTCATGTTTATATAGATGCCCAACTTATTTAGCGTACAACCAAGCAACTCAATCATATACCGCATACAATAGAATATTTCATTTGAAATTATATATTCACAGTCTTACGTACTATAGAGTCAAGAAATTTTCTGAGATTGTGCAACGTATGTGGTCTTCGAATCATAAACCATCGTCGCAAAACTCCGAATGGTTGCCTGCTCAAGTTTATGTAGATACCCAATATGTTTAGAACACAACCAGTCAACTCAATCATTTACCACATACATAGGAATATTTCATTTGATGCTACATATTCACAGGTATGGTAACTAAACAAATTTTTAAATGTCAAAATTAGAGTAAAGAAGTTTTCTGAGATTGTGCAACGTATATGGGCTTCGTATCGTAAACCAACCTCGTAAAACACCGAATGGTAGCCCACTAATGTTTATACAGATGCCCAATATATTTAGCACACAACCAAGCAATTCAATCATATACCACATACAAAAGAATATTTCATTTTTATGTTGCATATTCACAGGCTTAGTAAGTAAAGAAATTTTAAAATGTCAAATGTAGTGTCAAGAAGTTTTCAGAGATTGTGCAACGTCTATGGGCTTCGAATCATATGCCATCGTCTCAAAACTCCGAATGCTTACCTGCTCAAGTTTATATAGATACCAATTATATTTAGAACTCAACTAATCAACTCAATCATAAACCACAAACAAAGGAATATTTCATTTGAAACTACATATTCATAGGCATAGTAACTAAAGAAATTTTTAAATGTCAAAAATAGAGTCAAGAATTTTTCTTAGATTGTGCAACGTATGTGGGATTCGAATCGTAAACCATCTTCACAAAACACCGAATGGTTGCCCACTCATGTTAATGTAGATGACTAATATATTTAGCGTACAACCAAGCAGCTCAATCATATACCACATACAAATGATTATTTCACTTGAATCTACACATTCACTGGCTTTGAAAATAAAGATATTTTTAAATGAAAAAAATACAGTATAGAAGTTTTCTAAAATTGTGCAACGTACGTGGGCATCGACTGGTGAACCATCATCCCAAAACACCGAATGGTTGCCCACTAATGTTGATATAGATGCCCAACATACTTAGCGTACAACCAAGCAACTCAGTCATATACCGCATACAATAGAATATTTCATTTGAAATTACATATTCACAGGCTTACTTACTAAAGAAATTTATAAATGTCAAAAGTAGAGTCAAGAAATTTTATGAGATTGTGCAACGTAAGCGGGCTTCGAATCATAAACCATCATCGCAAAACTGCGAATGGTTGCCCTATCATGTTTATTTAGATCCCCAATATGTTTATAACACAACCAGTCAACTAAATCATATACCACATACAAAGGAGTATTTCATTTTATACTACATATTCACAGTCAAAGTAATTAAACAAAATTTTAAATGTCAAAAGTAGAGTAAAGATGTTTTCTGAGATTGTGCAACGTATATGGGCTTCGAATTGTAAACCATCCTCTTAAAACACCGATCGGTTGCCCACAATTGTTTATATTGATGCCCAATATATTTAGCACACAACCAAGCAATTCAATCATATACCACATACAAACGAATATTTCATTTAAATCTACATATTCACAGGCTTAGTGACTAAATAAATTTTTCTGAAATTGTGCAACGTAAATGGGCATCGAATGGTAAACCATCGTCGCAAAACACCGAATGGTTGCCCAATCATGTTTTTATAGATGCCCAACATATTTAGCATATAACCAAGCAACTCAATCACATACCGCATACAACAGAATCTTTCATTTGAATGTACATATTCATAGGTTTTCTAACTAAAGAAATTTTTAAATCTCAAAAGTAGTGTCAAGAAGTTTTCTGATATTGTGTAACGTAGGTGGGCTTCGAATCAGAAACCATCGTCACAAAACTCCGAATGGTTCCCCGCTATGTTTAGAACACAACCAGTCAACTCAATCAGATACCACATATTCATAGGTATAGTAACTAAAGAAATTTTCAAATGTCAAAAATAGAGTCAAGGATTATTCTTAGATTGTGCAACGTATGTGGGCTTCGAATCGTAAACAATTTTCACAAAACACCGAATGCTTGCCCACTCAAGTCAATGTAGATGACTAATATATTTAGCGTACAACCAAGAATCTCAATCATATACCACATACAAATGAATATTTCATTTGAAGCTACACATTCACTGGTTTTGAAACTAAAAAAGTTTTTAAATGAAAAACATAGAGTATAGAAGTTTTCTGAAATTGTGCAACGTACGTGGGCATCGAATGGTAAACCATCGTCCCAAAACACCGAATGGTTGCCCACTCATGTTTATATAGATGCCCAACTTATTTAGCGTACAACCAAGCAACTCAATCATATACCGCATACAACAGAATATTTCATTTGAAATTACATATTCACAGTCTTACGTACTATAGAGTGAAGAAATTTTCTGAGATTGTGCAACGTATGTGGGCTTCGAATCATAAACCATCGTCGCAAAACACCAAATGGTTGCCTGCTCAAGTTTATGTAGATACCCAATATGTTTAGAACAAAACCTGTCAACTCAATCATTTACCACATACATAGGAATATTTCATTTGATGCTACATATTCACAGGCATAGTAACTAAACAAATTTTTAAATGTCAAAATTAGAGTAAAGAAGTTTTCTGAGATTGTGCAACGTATATGGGCTTCGTATCGTAAACCATCCTTGTAAAACACCGAATGGTTGCCCACTAATGTTTATACAGATGCCCAATATATTTAGCACACAACTAAGCAATTCAATCATATACCACATACAAAAGAATATTTCATTTTTATACTGCATATTCACAGGCTTAGTAACTAAAAAAAATTTAAAATGTCAAATGTAGTGTCAAGAAGTTTTCAGAGATTGTGCAACGTCTATGGGCTTCGAATCATATGCCATCGTCTCAAAACTACGAATGGTTACCTGCTTAAGTTTATATAGATACCAATTTTATTTAGAACTTAACAAGTCAACTCAATCATAAACCACAAACAAAGGAATATTTCATTTGAAACTAAATATTCATAGGCATTGTAACTAAAAAATTTTTAAATGTCAAAAATAGAGTCAAGAATTTTTCTGAGATTGTGCAATGTATGTGGGATTCGAATCGTAAACCATCTTCACAAAACACCGAATGGTTGACCACTCATGTTAATGTAGATGACTAATATATTTAGCGTACAACTAAGCAGTTCAATCATATACCGCATACAACAGAATATTTCATTTGAAATTACATATTCACAGTCTTACGTACTATAGAGTCAAGAAATTTTCTGAGATTGTGCAACGTATGTGGGCTTCGAATCATAAACCATCCTCGCAAAACTCCGAATGGTTGCCTGCTCAAGTTTATGTAGATACCCAATATGTTTAGAACACAACCAGTCAACTTAATCATTTACCACATACATAGGAATATTTCATTTGATGCTACATATTCACAGGCATGGTAGCTAAACAAATTTTTAAATGTCAAAATTAGAGTAAAGAAGTTTTCTGAGATTGTGCAACGTATATAGGCTTCGTATCGTAAACCATCCTCGTAAAACACCGAATGGTTGCCCACTAATTTTTATACAGATGCCCAATATATTTAGCACACAACCAAGCAATTCGATCATATACCACATACAAAAGAATATTTCATTTTTATGTTGCATATTCACAGGCTTAGTAACAAAAGAAATTTTAAAATGTCAAATGTAGTGTCAAGAAGTTTTCAGAGATTGTGTAACGTCTATGGGCTTCGAATCATATGCCATCGTCTCAAAACTCCGAATGCTTACCTGCTCAAGTTTATATAGATACCAATTATATTTAGAACTCAACTAATCAACTCAATCATAAACCACAAACAAAGGAATATTTCATTTGAAACTACATATTCATAGGCATAGTAACTAAAGAAATTTTTAAATGTCAAAAATAGAGTCAAGAATTTTTCTTAGATTGTGCAACGTATGTGGGATTCGAATCGTAAACCATCTTCACAAAACACCGAATGGTTGCCCACTCATGTTAATGTAGATGACTAATATATTTAGCGTACAACCAAGCAGCTCAATCATATACCACATACAAATGATTATTTCACTTGAATCTACACATTCACTGGCTTTGAAAATAAAGAAATTTTTAAATGATAAAAATACAGTATAGAAGTTTTCTAAAATTGTGCAACGTACGTGGGCATCGAATGGTGAACCATCGTCCCAAAACACTGAATGGTTGCCCACTCATGTTTATATAGATGCCCAACATACTTAGCGTACAACCAAGCAACTCGATCATATACCGCATACAATAGAATATTTCATTTGAAATTACATATTCACAGGCTTACTTACTAAAGAAATTTATAAATGTCAAAAGTAGAGTCAAGAAATTTTATGAGATTGTGCAACGTAAGCGGGCTTCGAATCATAAACCATCATCGCAAAACTGCGAATGGTTGCCCTATCATGTTTATTTAGATCCCCAATATGTTTATAACACAACCGATCAACTAAATCATATACCACATACAAAGGAGTATTTCATTTTATACTACATATTCACGAGCAAAGTAATTAAACAAAATTTTAAATGTCAAAAGTAGAGTAAAGATGTTTTCTGAGATTGTGCAACGTATATGGGCTTCGAATTGTAAACCATCCTCTTAAAACACCGATCGGTTGCCCACAATTGTTTATATAGATGCCGAATATATTTAGCACACAACCAAGCAATTCAATCATATACCACATACAAACGAATATTTCATTTAAATCTACATATTCACAGAGCTTAGTGACTAAATAAATTTTAAATGTAAAAAATAGTATAGTTCTGAAATTGTGCAACGTAAATGGGCATCGAATGGTAAACCATCGTCGCAAAACACCGAATGGTTGCCCAATCATGTTTTTATAGATGCCCAGCATATTTAGCATATAACCAAGCAACTCAATCACATACCGCATACAACAGAATATTTCATTTGAATGTACATATTCATAGGTTTTCTAACTAAAGAAATTTTTAAATCTCAAAAGTAGTGTAAAGAAGTTTTCTGAGATTGTGCAACGTAGGTGGGCTTCGAATCAGAAACCATCGTCACAAAACTCCGAATGGTTCCCCGCTGAAGTTTAAATAGATTCCCACTATGTTTAGAACACAACCAGTCAACTCAATCCGATACCACATATTCATAGGCATAGTAACTAAAGAAATTTTCAAATGTCAAATATAGAGTCAAGGATTTTTCTTAGATTGTGCAACGTATGTGGGATTTTTCTTACTCCCATGTGTGCTAGTGTTTTGCTCAGAAGAGAGATGATTTTCAATTTCTTTGCTGAAATGAATTTCATAACAAAGAGTTACCAGTAATTGATAAATTTAGGATCATGTTATCTTGTACTTTTGAAAAACAATTATTTCCAAACATATGGCCCCCAATTCAATAAATGCGCATTCTTCCCCACTTGGAAGTGCGACCCGCGTCCAAAGTTTCACGAACTTCGTATTTGGCTATAGGTCTCTTGTGTCAGGGACTGTGCCTTACAGCACGTCACCCGTGATATGCCGAAAGGTGGAGCAGCGTACATAAGTTCCTCGCCGTGCACTTAGGGATCTTTTACTTGACATGATAAGCCAGGGGTCCCAATCTTGACGTCAATCACCATCGAGGTGGCAAGGGATTGAACAAACTGAGTGTCCCCGCTCGGTATTATTTGAACAACCCACCATCACAATCACAAGGCAATTGCCGAGCTCACAATGGCTAGCCAGGGACGACTCATCTCGATGTTCTGTCGCCCTGTCTGGAGTAAGACAATCCCCAGAACTAGCCAGGTTAGTTGGGGTCGTCTACCTCTAACATAGGCTAGTACAAAGATCAAAGTCCTTACTGAGTACTCAACGCAACAATACCAACCCCGTCTGACTGATCAGGCTAGAGGGTTATCTGATCCCGCAGGATCTTTAATCAAAACATTTTGGGGGCAAAATAATATTTCTCAAAATCATGTTGAAACCAGATAAAAGGTTATACTGACACATCAAAATGTGTTTCCAAGAGCAACCGGGTTATTTTCCCCATACTTGATCCCAAAAGTCTTTTGCCAAGGGCATTCAGGTCATTTCACCCATGCCCAATTCCAAATCTCTTTATGAGGATATCCAGGTCAATTTACCCTTACCCGATTAGAGAATTATTCACAAAAGTTCCAATAAGGATATTTCGGTCATTTACTGCATACCCGAGCTACAATGGTTTCATAAATCATTCCAATAAAGATATCTGGATCTTTTACCAAATACCCGATTCTAAAGTTTATCATTTTCCGAAATCCAAAATAATTAATCCAAAATGGCTAAATTCACAAAATCCGTGTTTTAATCATCCAATAAGGTTTTCAAACCACTTATGGAATTCATTCAAGTCGAAGTAGCATAAAATAAAGTCTTCCTCATGTATTCCGTAAACATATTTAAACATTTCTAAAATGGTATAAAACATGTCATTTCATGGACAATTAAAGCACACTAGCCTTTAAAAAGGTTTTAGAAATCATGGGGACTCACCTTGTATAATAAGTCGAAGTTGCACTCGTGTATAGTCCAAAATGGAGTTCCCTCGACTTGATTCATGTAACACCCCACATTTTCTTTTCTCGACGCAGTGGGCCAACTCGGGTGGGATGCCGCCCGTCTGACTTCTCAGACTATGGGTCTTTATAACGATTTAAACTTAAAGTAAGTGGTAAAATCGTAGCTTAAATAAATATCTGAAACATGGTCTTTATTTATATACACATATGAGTCACGATAGGTACATTGTTAAAGCTACCAAAATACATAAGCTAAAACATCTCCTAGTCTATGTACAATGATCACTCCAAAAGATTTGCAATCCAGAGCTACAAAAGAAGTTTTGGAATACCGTCGCTATTCTTCAGCTCCAATCCCTAAAATAGAAAAGACAAATACACGTGTGTGTGGTATACTCATTGAGTCCCGTGTGTTTTGCTCAGAAGAGAGATGATTATCAATATCTTTGCTGAAATAAATTTCATAACAGAGAGTTAGTAGTAATTGAAAATTTTAGGATCAAGTTATCATGTACATTTGAAAAACAATGATTTCCAAACATGTCGCCCCCAATTCATTAAATGCGCATTCTTCCCCAATTGGAAGTGCGACCCACGTGCAAAGTTCGAGGAACTTCGCCTTCGTCTACATGATCTCTTGTGCCAGGAACTGCGCCTTACAGCTCGTCACCCGTGATATGCCGGAAGGGTGAGCAGCGTACATATATACCTCACTATGCACTTAGCGATCTTTTACTTGCCACCATAAGCCAGGGGTCCCAATCCTGACGTCAATCACCATCGAGGTGGCAAGGGGTTGAACACACCGAGTGTCCTCGCCCGGTATCATGTGAACAACCCACCATCCCAATCACAAGGCAATTGCCGGGCTCACAATGGCTAGCCAAGGACGACTCATCTCAATGTCCTGTCGCCCGGTCTAGAGTAAGACAATCCCCAGAACTAGCTAGGTTAGTTGGGGTCGTTTACCTCTAACATGGACTAGTACAAAGATGAAAGATCTTGCTGAGTACTCAACGCAACAATACCAACCCCATCTGACCGATCAGGCCAGAGGGTAATCTGATCCCGCAGGATTTTCGATCAAAACAATTTGGGGCCAAAACAATATTTTCCAAAATATTGTTGAAACCAGATAAAAGGTTTTACTCACACATCAAAACATCTATCCAAGAGCAACCGGGTTATTTTTGCCTAACTTTATCATAAAAGTCATTTCCCAAGGGTATTTAAGTCATCTCGCCCATGCCCAATTCCAAATCACTTTTTGAGGGTATCCGGGTCAATTTACCCTTACCCGATTTGAGAATTATTCTCAAAAGTTCCAATAAGGATATTTCGGTCATTTACCGAGTATCCAAGTTCTAAAAGTTTCATAAATCATTCCAATAAAGATATCTGGATCATTTTTCAAATACCCGATTCCAAAGTTTCTCATTTTCCGGAAATCCAAAGTAGTTAATCCAAAATGGCTAAATTCACATAATTTGTGTATTAATCATCCAATACGGTTTTAAAACCAATTATGAAATTCATTCAAGTCGAAATAGCATAAAATAAAGTCTTGCTCATGTATTCCGTAAACATATTTAAACAATTCCAAAACGGTATAAAACATGTCATTTCATGGACAATTAAAGCACACTAGCCTTTAAAAAGGTTTTAGAAATTATAGAGACTCACCTTGTATAATAAGTCGAAGTTGCAATCGTGTATAGTCCTAAAAGGAGTTCCCTCGACTTGATTTATATAACACCCCACATTTTCTTTTCTTGACGCAGTGGGCCAACTCGGGTGGGATGCCGCCCCATCCGACGTCACAAACTAGGAGTCTTTATAATGATTTAAATTTGAAGTAAGCGGTAAAATCGAAGTTTATGTAAATATATGAAACATGCTCTTTATTTATATACACATATGAGTCACGATAGGTGCATTGTCATAGCTTCCAAAATACATGAGCTAAAACATCTCCTAGTCTATGTACAATGATCACTCCAAAGGATTTGCTATCCAGAGCTACAAAAGAAGTCCTGGAACACCGTCGCTATTTTTCTGCTCCAATACCAAAAATAGAAAAGGCAAATACACGTGTGAGTGGTATACTGAGTGAGTCCCTTGTGTGCTAGTGTTTTGCTCAGAAGAGAGATGATTTTCAATTTCTCTGTTGAAATAAATTTCATAACAGAGAGTTAGCAGTAATTGATAAATTTAGGATCAAGTTATCATGTACATTTGAAAAACAATGATTTCTAAACATCTGGCCCCCAATTCAATAAATGCGCATTCTTCCCCACTTGGAAATGCGACCCGCGTCCAAAGTTCGAGGAACTTCGCATTCGGCTACACGGTCTCCTGTACCAGGGACTGTGCCTTACGAACACATCACCCGTGATATGCCGAAAGGTTGAGCAGCTTACATATGTTCCTCGCCGTGCACTTAGGGATCTTTTACTTGATATGATAAGCCAGGGGTCCCAATCCTGACGTCATTCACCATCGAGGTGGCAAGGGATTGAACAAACTGAGTGTCCCCGTTCGGTATTATGTGAACAGCCCACCATCACAATCACAAGGCAATTGCCGAGCTCATAATGGCTAGCTAGGGACGACTCTTCTCGATGTCCTGTCGCCCTGTCTAGAGTAAGACAATCCCCAGAACTAGCTAGGTTAGTTGGGGTAGTCTACCTCTAACATGGGCTAGTACAAAGATCAAAGTCCTTGCTTGAGTACTCAACGCAACAATACCAACCCCGTCTGACTGATCAGGCCTGAGGGTTATTTGATCTCGCAGAATCTTCAATCAAAACATTTTGGGGCCAAAACAATATTTTCCAAAATCATGTTGAAACTAGATAAAAGGTTTTATTCACACATCAAAACGTGTTTCCAAAAGCAACCGGGTTATTTTCTCCATACTTGATCACAAAAGTCATTTCCTAAGGGCATTTAGGTCATTTCGCCCATGCCCAATTCCAAATCACATTATGAGGAAATCCGGGTCAATTTACCCTTACCCGATTTGAGAATTATTCACAAAAGTTCCAATAAGGATATTTCGGTCATTTACCGCATACCTGAGCTGCAATGCTTTCATAAATCATTCAAATAAAGATATCTGGATCATTTACCAAATACCCGATTCTAAAGTTATCATTTTCCGGAAATCCAAAATAATTAATCCAAAATGGCTAAATTCACAAAATTCGTGTTTTAATCATCCAATAAGGTTTTCGAACCACTTATGGAATTCATTCAAGTCGAAATAGCATAAAATAAAGTCTTGCTCATGCATTCCGTAAACATATTTAAACATTTCTAAAACGGTATAAAACATGTCATTTCATGGACAATTAAAGCACACTTGCCTTTAAAAATGTTTTAGAAATTATAGGGACATACCGTGTATAATAAGTCGAAGTTGCACTCGTGTATAGTCCAAAAAGGAGTTCCCTCGACTTGATTCATGTAACACCCCACATTTTCTTTTCTTGACGCAATGGGCCAACTCAGGTGGGATGCCGCCCCGTCCGACATCTCAGACTAGGGGACTTTATAATGATTTAAACTTAAAGTAAGCGGTAAAATCGAAGCTTAAGTAAATATATGAAACATGCTCTTTATTTATATACACATATGAGTCACGATAGGTACATTGTTATAGCTACCAAAATACATAAGCTAAAACATCTCCTAGTCTATGTACAATGATCACTCCAAAAGATTTGCTATCCTGACAAACAAAAGAAGTCTTGGAATACCGTCGCTATTCTTCAGCTCCAATCCCTAAAATAGAAAAGACAAATACACGTGTGTGTGGTATACTCATTGAGTCCCGTGTGTGCTAGTGTTTTGCTCAGAAGAGAGATGATTATCAATTTCTTTGCTGAAATAAATTTCATAACAGAGAGTTAGTAGTAATTGAAAAATTTAGGATCAAGTTATCGTGTACATTTGAAAAACAAAGATTTACAAACATATTGCCCCCGATTCAATAAATGTGCATTCTTCCCCACTTAGAAGAGCGACCCGCGTGCAAGGTTCGAGGAACTTCGCCATCGGCTACACGGTCTCTTGTGGCAGGAACAGCGCCTTACAGCACGTCACCCATGATATGTTGGAAGGGTGAGCAGCGTACATATGTACCTCACTATACACTTAGGGATCTTTTACTTGCCACCAAAAGCCTGGGGTCCCAATCCTGACGTCAATCAACATCGAGGTGGCAAGGGGTTGAGCACACCGAGTGTCCCCGCTCGGTATCATGTGAACAACCCACCATCCCAATCACAAGGCAATTGTCGGGCTCGCAACGGCTAGCCAGGGACGACTCATCTCAATGTCCTGTCGCCCTGTCCGGAGTAAGACAATCCCAAGAACTAGCCAGGTTAGTTGGGGTCGTTTACCTCTAACATGGGCTAGTACAAAGATGAAAGATATTGCTGAGTACTTAACGCAACTATACCAACCCCATCTGACCGATCAAGCCAGAGGGTAATCTGATCCCGCAAGATTTTCGATCAAAACATTTTGGGGCCAAAACAATATTTTCCAAAATAATGTTGAAACCAGATAAAAGGTTTTACTCACACATCAAAACGTCTATGTAAGAGTAACCGGGTTATTTTCACCTAACTTTATCATAAAAGTCATTTCCCAAGGGCATTTAAGTCATCTCGCCTATGCCCAATTCCAAATCACTTTTTTAAGGTATCCGGGTCAATTTACCCTTACCCGATTTGAGAATTATTCACAAAAGTTCAAATAAGGATACTTCGGTCATTTACCGAGTACCCAAGTTCTAAAAGTTTCATAAATCATTCCAGTAAAGATATCTGGATCATTTTCCAAATACCCGATTCTAAAGTTTCTCATTTTCCGAAAATCCAAAATATTTAATCCAAAATGGCTTAATTCACATAATTCGTGTTTTAATCATCCAATAGGTTTTAAAACCAATTATGAAATTCATTCAAGTCGAAATAGCATAAAATAAAGTCTTGCTCATGTATTCTGTAAACATATTTAAACAATTCCGAAACGGTATAAAACATGTCATTTCGTGGACAATTAAAGCACACTTGCCTTTAAAAAGGTTTTAGAAATTATAGGGACTCACCTTGTATAATATGTAGAAGTTGCACTCGTGTATAGTCCTAAAAGGAGTTCCCTCGACTTGATTCATGTGACACCACACATTTTCTTTTCATGACACAGTGGGCCAACTCGAGTGGGATGCCGCCCCGTCCGACTTCTCAGAAGAGGGGTCTTTATAACTATTTAAACTTAAAGTAAGCGGTAAAATCGAATTTTATGTAAATATATGAAACATACTCTTTATTTATATACACATATGAGTCACGATTGGTACATTGTCATAGCTTCCAAAATACATAAGCAAAAACCTCTTCTAGACTATGTACAATGATAACTCCAAAAGATTTGCTATCCAGAGCTACAAAAGAAGTCCAGGAACACCGTCGCTATTCTTTTGCTCCAATCCCTAAAATAGAAAAGACAAATACACGTGTGAGTGGTATGCTCAGTGAGTCCCTTGTGTGCTAGTGTATTGCTCAAAAGATAGATGATTTTCAACTTCTTTGCTAAAATAAATTTCATAACAGAGAGTTAGCAGTAATTGAAAAATTTAGGATTAAGTTATCTTGTACATTTGAAAAACAATTATTTCCAAACATATGGCCCCCAATTCATTAAATGCGCATTCATCCCAACTTGGAAGTGCGACCCGCGTCCGAAGTTTCACGAACTTCGCATTCGACTACACGGTCTCTTATAGCAGGGACTGTGCCTTACAGCACGTCACCCGTGATAAGCCGAACGGTTGAGCAGCGTACATATATTCCTCGCCGTGCACTTAGGGATCTTTTACTTGACATGATAAGCCAGGTGTACCAATCCTGACGTCAATCACCATCGAGGTGGCAAGGGATTGAACACACTGAGTGTCCCCGCTCGGTATTATGTGAACAACCCACCGTCACAATCACAAGGCAATTGCCGAGCTCACAATGGATAGCCAGGGACGACTCATCTCGATGCCCTGTCTCCCTGTCAAGAGTAAGACAATCCCCAGAACTAGCTAGGTTAGTTGGAGTCGTCTACCTCAAACATGGGCTAGTACAAATATTAAAGTCCTTGCTGAGTACTCAACACAACAATACCAACCCCGTCTGACAGATCAGGCCAGAGGGTTATCTGATCCTGCAGGATCTTCAATCAAAACATTTTGGGGACAAAGCAATATTTCTCAAAATCATGTTGAAACCAGATAAAAGGTTATACTGACACATCAAAATGTGTTTCCAAGAGCAACCGGGTTATTTTCCCCAAACTTGATCACAAAAGTCATTTCCGAAGGGCATTTAGGTCATTTCCCCCACGCCCAATTCCAAATCACTTTATGAGGATATCCGGGTCAATTTACCCTAACCCGATTTGAGAATTATTCACAAAAGTTCCAATAAGGATATTTCGGTCATTTACCGAATACCCGAGTTCCAAAAGTTTCATAAATCATTCCAATAATGATATCTGGATCATTTTCTAAATTCCCGATTCTAAAGTTCCTTATTTTCCGGAAATCTATAATATTTAATGAAAAATGGAAAAATTCACATAATTCGTGTTTTAATCATCCAATAAGGTTTTCAAACCAATTATGAAATTCATTCAAGTCGAAATAGCATAAAATAAAGTCTTGCTATGTATTCCGTAAACATATTTAAAGCACACTAGCCTTTAAAAAGGTTTTAGAAATCATAGGGACTCACCTTGTATAATAAGTCGAAGTTGCACTCGTGTATAGTCCTAAAAGGGGTTCCCTCGAATTGATTCATATAACACCCCACATTTTCTTTTCTTGACGCAGTGGGCCAACTCGAGTGGGATTCCACCCCGTCCGACGTCACAGACTAAGGGTCTTTATAACGATTTAAACTTAAAGTAAGCGGTAAAATCGAAGTTTAAGTAAATATATGAAACATGCTCTTTATTTATATACACCTATGAGTCACGATAGGTACATTGTCATAGCTTCCAAAATACATAAGCTAAAACATCTCCTAGTCTATGTACAATGATCACTCCAAAAGATTTGCTATCCAGAGCTACTAAAGAAGTCCTGCAACACCGTCGCTATTCTTCAGCTCCAATCCCAAAAATAGAAAAGGCAAATATACGTGTGAGTGGTATGCTCAGTGAGTCCCTTGTGTGATAGTGTTTTGCTCAAAAGAGAGATGATTTTCAATTTCTTTGCTGAAATGAATTTCATAACAGAGCGTTACCAGTAATTCATAAATTTAGGATCAAGATATCTTGTACATTTGAAAAACAATTATTTCCAAACATATGGCCCCCAATTCAATAAATGCGCATTCTTCCCCACTTGGAAGTGCGACCCGCGTCCAAAGTTCGAGGAACTTCGCATTCGGCTACACGGTCTCTTGTGCCAGGGACTGCGCCTTACAGCACGTCACCCGAGATATGCCGAAAGGTTGAGCAGCGTACATATGTTCCTCGCCGTGCACTTAGGGATCTTTTACTTGACATGATAATCCAGGGGTCCCAATCCTGACGTCAATCACCATCGAGGTGGCAAGGGATTGAACACACTGAGTGTCCCCTCTCGGTATCATGTGAACAACCCACCATCACAATCACAAGGTAATTGCCAGGCTCACAACGGCTAGCCAGGGACGACTCATGTCGATGTCCTGTCGCCTTGTCTTGAATAAGACAATCCACAGAACTAGCCAGGTTAGTTGGGGTCGTCTACCTCTAACATGGTTTAGTACAAATATTAAAGTCCTTGCTGAGTACTCAACACAACAATACCAACCCCGTCTGACAGATCAGGCCAGAGGGTTATCTGATCCTGCAGGATCTTCAATCAAAACATTTTGGGGACAAAGCAATATTTCTCAAAATCATGTTGAAACCAGATTAAAGGTTATACTGACACATCAAAATGTGTTACCAAGAGCAACCGGGTTATTTTCCCCAAACTTGATCACAAAAGTCATTTCCCAAGGGCATTTAGGTCATTTCCCCCATGCCCAATTCCAAATCACTTTATGAGGATATCCGGGTCAATTTACCCTAACCCGATTTGAGAATTATTCACAAAAGTTCCAATAAGGATATTTCGGTCATTTACCGAATACCCGAGTTCCAAAAGTTTCATAAATCATTCCAATAATGATATCTGGATCATTTTCTAAATACCCGATTCTAAAGTTCCTTATTTTCCGGAAATCTATAATATTTAATGAAAAATGGCAAAATTCACATAATTCGTGTTTTAATCATCCAATAAGGTTTTCAAACCAATTATGAAATTCATTCAAGTCGAAATAGCATAAAATAAAGTCTTGCTATGTATTCCGTAAACATATTTAAACATTTCGAAAATGGTATAAAACATGTCATTTCATGGACAATTAAAGCACACTAGCCTTTAAAAAGGTTTTAGAAATCATAGGGACTCACCTTGTATAATAAGTCGAAGTTGCACTCGTGTATAGTCCTAAAAGGAGTTCCCTCGAATTGATTCATATAACACCCCACATTTTCTTTTCTTGACGCAGTGGGCCAACTCGGGTGGGATTCCACCCCGTCCGACGTCACAGACTAGGGGTCTTTATAACGATTTAAACTTAAAGTAAGCGGTAAAATCGAAGTTTAAGTAAATATATGAAACATGCTCTTTATTTATATACACTTATGAGTCACGATAGATACATTATCATAGCTTCCAAAATACATAAGCTAAAACATCTCCTAGTCTATGTACAATGATCACTCCAAAAGATTTGCTATCCAGAGCTACTAAAGAAGTCCTGCAACACCATTGCTATTCTTCAGCTCCCACCCCAAAAATAGAAAATGCAAATATACGTGTGAGTGGTATGCTCAATGAGTCCCTTGTGTGATAGTGTTTTGCTCAAAAGAGAGATGATTTTCAATTTCTTTGCTGATATGAATTTCATAACAGAGAGTTACCGGTAATTGATAAATTTAGGATCAAGATATCTTGTACATTTGAAAAACAATTATTTCCAAACATATGGCCACCAATTCAATAAATGCGCATTCTTCCCCACTTGGAAGTGCGACCCGCGTCCAAAGTTCGAGGAACTTCGCATTCGGCTACACGGTCTCTTGTGCCAGGGACTGCGCCTTACAGCACGTCACCCGAGATATGCCGAAAGGTTGAGCAGCGTACATATGTTCCTCGCCGTGCACTTAGGGATCTCTTACTTGACATGATAATCCAGGGGTCCCAATCCTGACGTCAATCACCATTGAGGTGGCAAGGGATTGAACACACTGAGTGTCCCCGCTCGGTATCATGTGAACAACCCACCATCACAATCACAAGGCAATTGCCAGGCTCACAACGGCTAGCCAGGGACGACTCATCTCGATGTCCTGTCGCCTTGTCTTGAATAAGACAATCCACAGAACTAGCCAGGTTAGTTGGGGTCGTCTACCTCTAACATGGTTTAGTACAAATATTAAAGTCCTTGCTGAGTACTCAACACAACAATACCAACCCCGTCCGACGATCAGAGCCGTAGGGTTATCCGATCCCGCAGATCTTCAATCAAAACATTTTGGGGACAAAGCAATATTTCTCAAAATCATGTTGAAACCAGATTAAAGGTTATACTCGACACATCAAAATGTGTTTCCAAGAGCAACCGGGTTATTTTCCCCAAACTTGATCACAAAAGTCATTTCCCAAGGGCATTTAGGTCATTTCACCCATGCCCAATTCCAAATCACTTTATGAGGATATCCGGGTCAATTTACCCCAACCCGATTTGAGAATTATTCACAAAAGTTCCAATAAGGATATTTCGATCATTTACCGAATACCCGAGTTCCAAAAGTTTCATAAATCATTCCAATAATGATAGCTGGATCATTTTCTAAATACCCGATTCTAAAGTTCCTTATTTTTCGGAAATCTATAATATTTAATGAAAAATGTAAAAATTCACATAATTCGTGTTTTAATCATCCAATAAGGTTTTCAAACCAATTATGAAATTCATTCAAGTCGAAATAGCATAAAATAAAGTCTTGCTCATGTATTCCGTAAACATATTTAAACATTTCAAAATGGTATAAAACATGTCATTTCATGGACAATTAAAGCACACTAGCCTTTAAAAAGGTTTTAGAAATCATAGGGACTCACCTTGTATAATAAGTCGAAGTTGCACTCGTGTATAGTCCTAAAAGGAGTTCCCTCGAATTGATTCATATAACACCCCACATTTTCTTTTCTTGACGCAGTGGGCCAACTCGGGTGGGATTCCACCCCGTCCGACGTCTACGTACTAGGGGTCTTTATAACGATTTAAACTTAAAGTAAGTGGTAAAATCGAAGCTTAAGTAAATATATGAAACATGCACTTTATTTATATACACATATGAGTCACGATAGGTACATTGTCATGGCTTCCAAAATACATCTGCTAAAACATCTCCTAGTCTATGTACAATGAGCACTCCAAAAGATTTGCTATCCAGAGCTACAATAGAAGTCCTAGAATACCGTCGCTCTTCTTCAGGTCCAATCCCTAAAATAGAAAAGACAAATACACGTGTGAGTAGTATACTCAGTGAGTCCCGTATATGCTAGTGTTTTACTCAGAAGAGAGATGATTTTCAATTTCTTTGCTGAAATAAATTTCATAACAGAGAGTTAGTAGTAATTGATAAATTTAGAATCAAGTTATCATTTACATTTGAAAAACAATTATTTCCAAACATATGGCCCCCAATTCAAAAAATGTGCATTCTTCCCCAATTGGAAGTGCGACCCGCATGCAAAGTTTGAGGAACTTCGCCTTCGGCTACTCGGTCTCTTGTGCCAAGGACTGTGCCATATAGCACGACACCCATGATATGCCGGAAGGGTGAGCAGCGTACATATGTACCTCACCGTGCACTTAGGGATCTTTTCCTTGCCATCATAAGCCAGTGGTCCTAATCCTGACGTCATTCACCATCGATATGGCAAGGAATTGAACACACCGAGTGTCCCCGCTTGGTATCATGTGAACAGCCCACCATCACAATCACAAGGCAATTGCCGGGCTCACAATGGCTAGCCAGGGACAACTCATCTCGATGGCTTGTCGCCCTGTCTGGTGTAAGACAATCCCAAGAACTAGCTAGGTTAGCTGGGGTCGTCTACCTCTAACATAGGCTAGTACAAAGATCAAAGTCCTTGCTGAGTACTCAACGCAACAATACTAACCCCATCTGACTGATCAGGGCAGAGAGTTATCTGATCCCGCATGATTTTCAATCAAAACATTTTGGGGCCAAAACAATATTTTCCAAAATCATGTTGAAACCAAATAAAAGGTTTTACTCACACAATATTTTCGTCATACTTGATCACAAAAGGCATTTCCCAAGGGAATTTAGGACATTTCGCCCATGCCCAATTCCAAATCACTTTTTGAGGTTATCCGAGTCAATTTTCCCTTACCCAATTTGAGAATTATTCACAAAAGTTCCAATATGGATATTTCGGTCATTTACCGAACACCCGAGTTGCAAAAGTTTCATAAATCATTCCAACAAGGATATCTGGATCATTTTCCAAATACCCGATTTTAAACTTTATCCTTTTTCGAAAATCCAAAATATTTAATCCAAAATGGCTAAATTCATATAATTCGATTTTTAATCATCCGATAAGGTTTTAAAACCAATTATGAAATTCATTCAAGTCAAAATTGCATAAAATAAACTCTTGCTCTTGTATTCCGAAAAAATTATTTAAACAATTCCAAACCGGTATAAAACATGTCATTTCATGGACAGTTAAAGCACACTAGCCTTTAAATAGGTTTTAGAAATCATAGAGACTCACCTTGTATAATATGTCGAAGTTGCACTCGTGTATAGTCCTAAAAGGAGTTCCCTCGACTTGATTCATGTAACACCCTACATTTTCCTTTCTTAACGCTGTAGGCCAACTCGGGTGGGATGCCGCCCCGTCCGACTTCTCAGACTAGGGGTCTTTATAAAGATTTAAACTTAAAGTAAGTGGTAAAATCGAAGCTTAAGTAAATATATGAAACATGCACTTTATTTATATACACATATGAGTCACGATAGGTACATTGTCATGGCTTCCAAAATACATCTGCTAAAACATCTCCTAGTCTATGTACAATGAGCACTCCAAAAGATTTGCTATCCAGAGCTACAATAGAAGTCCTAGAATACCGTCGCTCTTCTTCAGGTCCAATCCCTAAAATAGAAAAGACAAATACACGTGTGAGTAGTATACTCGTGAGTCCCGTATATGCTAGTGTTTTACTCAGAAGAGAGATGATTTTCAATTTCTTTGCTGAAATAAATTTCATAACAGAGAGTTAGTAGTAATTGATAAATTTAGAATCAAGTTATCATTTACATTTGAAAAACAATTATTTCCAAACATATGGCCCCCAATTCAAAAAATGTGCATTCTTCCCCAATTGGAAGTGCGACCCGCATGCAAAGTTTGAGGAACTTCGCCTTCGGCTACTCGGTCTCTTGTGCCAAGGACTGTGCCATATAGCACGACACCCATGATATGCCGGAAGGGTGAGCAGCGTACATATGTACCTCACCGTGCACTTAGGGATCTTTTCCTTGCCATCATAAGCCAGTGGTCCTAATCCTGACGTCATTCACCATCGATATGGCAAGGAATTGAACACACCGAGTGTCCCCGCTTGGTATCATGTGAACAGCCCACCATCACAATCACAAGGCAATTGCCGGGCTCACAATGGCTAGCCAGGGACAACTCATCTCGATGGCTTGTCGCCCTGTCTGGTGTAAGACAATCCCAAGAACTAGCTAGGTTAGCTGGGGTCGTCTACCTCTAACATAGGCTAGTACAAAGATCAAAGTCCTTGCTGAGTACTCAACGCAACAATACTAACCCCATCTGACTGATCAGGGCAGAGAGTTATCTGATCCCGCATGATTTTCAATCAAAACATTTTGGGGCCAAAACAATATTTTCCAAAATCATGTTGAAACCAAATAAAAGGTTTTACTCACACAATATTTTCGTCATACTTGATCACAAAAGGCATTTCCCAAGGGAATTTAGGACATTTCGCCCATGCCCAATTCCAAATCACTTTTTGAGGTTATCCGAGTCAATTTTCCCTTACCCAATTTGAGAATTATTCACAAAAGTTCCAATATGGATATTTCGGTCATTTACCGAACACCCGAGTTGCAAAAGTTTCATAAATCATTCCAACAAGGATATCTGGATCATTTTCCAAATACCCGATTTTAAACTTTATCCTTTTTCGAAAATCCAAAATATTTAATCCAAAATGGCTAAATTCATATAATTCGTGTTTTAATCATCCGATAAGGTTTTAAAACCAATTATGAAATTCATTCAAGTCAAAATTGCATAAAATAAACTCTTGCTCTTGTATTCCGAAAAACTTATTTAAACAATTCCAAACCGGTATAAAACATGTCATTTCATGGACAGTTAAAGCACACTAGCCTTTAAATAGGTTTTAGAAATCATAGAGACTCACCTTGTATAATATGTCGAAGTTGCACTCGTGTATAGTCCTAAAAGGAGTTCCCTCGACTTGATTCATGTAACACCCTACATTTTCCTTTCTTAACGCTGTAGGCCAACTCGGGTGGGATGCCGCCCCGTCCGACTTCTCAGACTAGGGGTCTTTATAAAGATTTAAACTTAAAGTAAGTGGTAAAATCGAAGCTTAAGTAAATATATGAAACATGCACTTTATTTATATACACATATGAGTCACGATAGGTACATTGTCATGGCTTCCAAAATACATCTGCTAAAACATCTCCTAGTCTATGTACAATGAGCACTCCAAAAGATTTGCTATCCAGAGCTACAATAGAAGTCCTAGAATACCGTCGCTCTTCTTCAGGTCCAATCCCTAAAATAGAAAAGACAAATACACGTGTGAGTAGTATACTCAGTGAGTCCCGTATATGCTAGTGTTTTACTCAGAAGAGAGATGATTTTCAATTTCTTTGCTGAAATAAATTTCATAACAGAGAGTTAGTAGTAATTGATAAATTTAGAATCAAGTTATCATTTACATTTGAAAAACAATTATTTCCAAACATATGGCCCCCAATTCAAAAAATGTGCATTCTTCCCCAATTGGAAGTGCGACCCGCATGCAAAGTTTGAGGAACTTCGCCTTCGGCTACTCGGTCTCTTGTGCCAAGGACTGTGCCATATAGCACGACACCCATGATATGCCGGAAGGGTGAGCAGCGTACATATGTACCTCACCGTGCACTTAGGGATCTTTTCCTTGCCATCATAAGCCAGTGGTCCTAATCCTGACGTCATTCACCATCGATATGGCAAGGAATTGAACACACCGAGTGTCCCCGCTTGGTATCATGTGAACAGCCCACCATCACAATCACAAGGCAATTGCCGGGCTCACAATGGCTAGCCAGGGACAACTCATCTCGATGGCTTGTCGCCCTGTCTGGTGTAAGACAATCCCAAGAACTAGCTAGGTTAGCTGGGGTCGTCTACCTCAAACATAGGCTAGTACAAAGATCAAAGTCCTTGCTGAGTACTCAACGCAACAATACTAACCCCATCCGATCGATCGAGGCGTAGAGTTATCTCGATCCCGCATGATCTTCAATCAAAACATTTTGGGGCCAAAACAATATTTTCCAAAATCATGTTGAAACCAGATAAAAGGTTTTACTCGACACATCAAAATGTGTTTCAAGAGCAACCGGTTATTTTCCCAAACTTGATCACAAAAGGCATTTCCCAAGGGAATTTAGGTCATTTCGCCCATGCCCAATTCCAAATCACTTTTTGAGGTTATCCGAGTCAATTTTCCCTTACCCAATTTGAGAATTATTCACAAAAGTTCCAATATGGATATTTCGGTCATTTACCGAACACCCGAGTTGCAAAAGTTTCATAAATCATTCCAACAAGGATATCTGGATCATTTTCCAAATACCCGATTCTAAAGTTTATCCTTTTTCGAAAATCCAAAATATTTAATCCAAAATGGCTAAATTCATATAATTCGTGTTTTAATCATCCGATAAGGTTTTAAAACCAATTATGAAATTCATTCAAGTCAAAATTGCATAAAATAAACTCTTGCTCTTGTATTCCGAAAAACTTATTTAAACAATTCCAAACCGGTATAAAACATGTCATTTCATGGACAGTTAAAGCACACTAGCCTTTAAATAGGTTTTAGAAATCATAGAGACTCACCTTGTATAATATGTCGAAGTTGCACTCGTGTATAGTCCTAAAAGGAGTTCCCTCGACTTAATTCATGTAACACCCCACATTTTCTTTTCCTGATACAGTGGGCCAACTCGGGTGGGATACCGCCCCGTCCGACTTCTCAGACTAGGGGTCTTTATAATGATTTAAACTTAAAGTAAGCAGTAAAATCGAAGCTTAAGTAAATATATGAAACATGCCCTTTATTTATATACACATATAAGTCACGATAGGTACATTATCATGGCTTCCAAAATACATAAGCTAAAACATCTCATAGTCTATGTACAATGATCACTCCAAAAGATTTGCTATCCAGAGCTACAAAAGAAGTGCTGGAATACCGTCGCTATTCTTCAGCTCCAATCCCTAAAATAGAAAAGGCAAATACACGTGTGAGTGGTATGCTCAGTGTGTCCCGTATGTGCTAGTGTTTTGCTCAGAAGAGAGATGATTTTCAATTTCTATGCTGAAATAAATTTCATAACAGAGAGTTAGCAAGTAATTGATAAATTTAGGATCAAGTTATCACGTACATTTGAGAAATAATTATTTCCAATCATATGGCCCCAATTCAAAAAATGCGCATTTTTCCCCACTTGGAAGTGCGACCCACGTGCAAAGTTCGAGGAACTTCGCCTTCGACTACACGGTCTCTTATGCCAGGGACTGCGCCTTACAGCACGTCACCCGTGTCAGGCCGAAAGGGTGAGCAGCGTACAAATGTACCTCACCGTGCACGTAGGGATCTTTTACTTGCCTCCATCAGCCAGGGGTCTCAATCCTGATGTCAATCACCATCGAGGTGGCAAGGAGTCAAATGCCCCAAACATCCCATCCTTATTCCAGCGAATGACTCAAAAACAACAAGCGTTCACAAAAGCATTCACAAACACGGCAATTTCCAGGCACAAACAGCTAGCCAGGACGACTCATCTCAATGTCCTGTCGCCCTGTCCGGAGTAAGACAATCCCCAGAACTAGCCAGGTTAGTTGGGGTCGTCTACCTCCAACATGGGTCAGTACAAATATCAAAGTCCTTGCTGAGTACTCAACGCAACAATACCAACCCCATCTGACTAATCAGGCCAGAGGGTTATCTGATCCCGCACGATCTTCAATCAAAACATTTTGGGGCCAAAACAATATTTTCCAAAATCATGTTGAAACCAGATAAAAGGTTTTACTCAAAAATCAAAACATGTTTCCAAGAGCAACCGGGTTATTTTCGCCATACTTGATCACAAAAGTCATTTCCTAAGGGCATTTAGGTCATTTCGCCCATGCCCAATTCCAAATCACTTTTTGAGGGTATCCGGGTAATTTTACCCTTACCTAATTTGAAATATATTCACAAGAGTTCCAATAAGAATAATTCGGTCATTTACCGAATGCCCGAGTTCCAATTGTTTTCATAAAATATTCTAATAAGGATATTTGGATTATTCTCCAAATACCCGATTCCGACATTTACCATTTTTCGGAAATCCCAAATAGTTAATCCAAAAGGACTAAATTCACAAAATTCGTGTTTTAAACATCTAGAAAGGTTTCCAAGCTGAATATGAAATTTATTCGAGTCCGAAATAGCATAAAAGCAAATCTTGCTCATGTAAACCTTAAACATATTCAAGGATTTCGAAAATGGCATAAAACATTGCATTTCATGGAAAATCAAAGCACACTAGCCTTTAAAAAGGTTTTGAAATCAATGGGACTCACCTTGTATACTAAGTCGAAGTTGCACTCGTGTTTAGTCCTAAAAGGAGTTCCCTCGACTTGATTCACCTACATCATTATTACATTTCCTTAGTATTACTTAATAGATTCAAAGACCTAATGGTTTAAATAAGGTTTCTATAATTTTCTTAAATAAATAAATGGGTTAGTGCTTTGCATGGTTTTTCTGGTTTTACAGCTTTACCACCCTTCACCATTTTTCACACAATTTATTCAATATAGGTCTAAATTGGGTGAGGCTACTTCCATAATATCCCTAAGATATCTCTCTATCAATTCCAGGTCATAAGTCCTGTAAATTCCATCCCATTTTGTACAGTTTTCTAGTTAAGTTCACTGCTCTGGGTTTTAGGATCCAGATTTGTCATCTTCCAGCGTTTTGTGCATATCTCCTTCAATACAAGTCCAAATGAGGCGAAACCACTTCTAAAATACTCCTTCGGCGTCTCTATATCAACTTCGGGTCATATGGCATTCAAACCTCTCTCCACTTCGTTCAGTTTTTTAGCTAACCATACTGTTCCGAGTTGATGGTTCAAACCACAGTTTAGAAGCTCAACTTGTTTTAATTAATTTCTATGGTTTCTTCAACATACCCTACCATATTTAAACCCTTCACTACATCATTTATCCTCCCAACATCAGTATTCCAACAAGCTCTCATGCTCAGCACTTTTCTTTACTTCAAAAAAACAAGTTATACCAAGTTCACCAAACCTGTAAATTTTTGCAGATTACATTACTCTTGCTATTTTCTGATTTCGCATCCATCTAAGCTCACATCACATGATCCAAATCCTTCCTAACTAGTCTAGGACATGCTTAGCATTATTTGTGTTCAAATTCCAGCAAATCATCACTCCAAAAAGCAGTAAATAAATTGAAAATCATGTCTACTTTATCACTCATCCAACCGGTAAATCAACCATCACCAAAATCAACATATTTTCATCACTTAACTTCAACAATCTTTATATGCAGCTAGTCTCCATCTTTTAGTACCATTTTCTTAGCTTTCAAGAGTGATCTCTTACCTTTCAAAGATGAAAACAAGCTGCAACTCTCCCTCCTTTTCTTCCTCTTGCTTTCCCCTTCCTTGCTGCCGGTCCTTCTCTTCTCCTCCTTGCTGCCGAAATTCTTCTCCCTGTTTTGGTCTTTCTTTTGTTTTTCTCTTCCTCTCTTCTCTTCTCTGTTTTTTTTTTCTTCTTCTTGCTGCTTTTCGCCTTGGCCGAAATTCTCCTCCATGGCTCCTATTTATATAGCTAGCTTCCTTGATCTTATCTTAGTCTTAATAAAAGATTTATGGTGAGATGGTCATTTCAAGAGGGTTGTGGATTACCATAGAAGGTTCTATGATCCTCTAGGGGTTTTGAAGAAATTCTTAAAATCTCTTGGGATCACTAATTGGTTAATCATGTTTAACTCACCCTAATCCCACTTAGCTTAATTAAGCTTAATTAGAGGAAGTCTAAAAATAATCAAACATGGTAAAAAAATATCATGCTAGTGGGCCCTCTTCATTTACTTCTTGTAGGCCCTCTAAAATATCTTTTTATATAATATGAATATAGCTTAAGATATTTAGGGTATTAATCGAAATATATATATATATATATATATATATATATATATACTAATGGTAAAACAATATAATAATTCAACATAATTCTTGAAATTAATAATACTATAATTTATTATTACCAAGAAGTATTTATATTAAATAACAAATATATAAAAATAATAGTGATGGATAATAGAATAAAAGTAGTAATAATAATTTATCATTAAACTACAATAATAATGATAGTAGAGTAGAGTAAAATAAAATAAAATAAAATAATAACAATATTACTACTAATACTATTCTTAATAATAATGGCACTAGGGATGGCCATTCTATAACATTAGGAATAATATTATTACTTTATAGCCTTAGTAATACTATTAATAATAAGGAAGGGGAAAATATATTCACTTTGAACGACGGGTTATTACTATCTCTCCTCCTAAAAGGAATTTCGTCCTCGAAATTATTACTTACCTTCAAAGAGTTCTGGATAATGCTTATACAATTCTGCTTCTATTTCCCACTTAACATCCTCCACAGGATGATGGCTCCATAGCATCTTAACAAGTGAAATTTGCCTCTGTCGCAACTTCTTTTTGGTGCGTTCTAAGGTTTTAACTGGCTTTTCCTCATAATTCAGAGTTGGTGCTAAGGCTATGGCATCATCATTTAAAACATGACCGGGATCAGCTATATATCATCTATGTTGCGATACATGAAATACGTCATGGATGCCTTGAAGTTGCGGTAGTAATCCTAATCTATAAGCCACTTTTCCAACTTTCTCGGTGATGGGAAAGGGTCCAATATGCCGTGGAGCTACCTTCGGGTTCCCTTACCTCGACGGGGTGTTAACCTTAAGAATACTAAATCACCAACACTAAATTCCACATCTTTCCGATGGCAGTCTGCATAACTTTTTTGCCTACTCTGGGCAACCTCCAATTTCTCCTTAATTTGCAACATCTTTTGTTGTGCCCTTTCCATATCTAGGATTTTATATTGCTCGTGCTGCCGTCCTAAGGTTTCCCAATACAGAGGAGATCGGCACTTTCGTCCATACAAAGCTTCAAATGGTGCCATTCCGATTAAGGATTGATAACTATTGTTGTAGGCAAATTCCGCATAAGCTAAATTATGAACCCATCTAGTCCCAAAATCCAATGCACATGCTCTTAACATGTCTTCCAAAATTTGGATAACCCGCTCTGTCTGGCCGTCAGTCTGAGGGTGTGCAGTGGTGCTAAATTTCAGAGTAGTCCCATACAGTTGTTGCATCTTCCTCCAAATTCGAGAAGTGAACCTGGAGTCTCAATCAGATACAATGCTGGAAGGTACTCCATGGAGTCTAACTACTTTCTCCATATAAATCTTACTTAATTTCTCCAAAGAGTCTCGTTCACTTATGGGTATAAAGTGAGCAGTCTTTGTTAATCGATCTACAATCACGTAAATTGTATCTCGTTGTCCAATGGTTACTGGTAAACCGGTAACAAAGTCCACGGTAACTTCGTCCCATTTCCATTCAGGTACTGGTAGTGGTTGCAGTAATCCCCCGGGCTTTTGGTGATCTATCTTCACATTTTGACAAGTAAGACATTGAGCAACAACCCGAGAAATATCGCTCTTCATACCTATCCACCAGAAATGCTGCCTCAAGTCTCGGTACATCTTTACTGCCCCAGGGTGAATGGTGTACTTACTCCGATGTGCTTCAGTTAATATTTCCTGCTTCATAGCAGCCTATCTCGATATACAATATCGCCCTCTAAATATTCCCTGGGTCATCTTCATAAAAATCAGTTTTCTTCTTTTCCTTGCTTTTTGCCTTGATCTGCTGCAACTCCTGTCTTGCTCCTGAACTACTTTCAATTGTTGTAACCATACAAGCTGCATTGATATGTTATTCATCCAGATTCATCCTTCAAGTGCCATTGCTTCCAACTCTGGGGTTTGCGCCATCCGTAGTGCAGATATATGTCATTTTCTACTTAATGCGTCTGCTACTACATTGGCCTTTCCCGGATGGTACTTGATTGGGCAGCGAAATTCTTCTAAGAACTCCATCCACCTTCGCTATCTCATATTTAATTCTTTTTGGGTGAAGATATATTTCAAGCTTTTGTGGTCGGTAAAAACCTCAAATTCCGCTCCATAAAGATAATGTGAAACCCCAGTCAAAACCAACCTTAGAGTAAGGGGGTTGGGATGCATATCATACTTTATTGCATAATTAAATATATTTTTTATTTGATTTTATGTGCCTTGGATTTGAGTTTTAATGTCTTGGAGGCTTATTGGTGAGTATTGAGAGAGAATGACAAAATGGTAATTTTTGCTTGAGGTGAAAATAGGAAGATAGCATGAGGATTAGATAGGAAATAATTTTCTAGTGAAAATAACAATGAGAGTTGTTGTGGTTTAGTGATTAGAGCTTTGGAAAATAATTTTTCAAGTCTTGGGTTCCAATTCCATCATAGGAGCTTTAACTTGGTTAAATTTTATTTTTGCTTGGAAAGTAATAATTTCGGCCTTAAATGCTTATAGTAGGGGAGTGATGATGTCCTAAGAGAGACATGTTAGGAGTATCCTCATTCTACTACCTTGACCTACTCGAATTTCCTAAGAGGAATTCATTTTTCCTTGATCTTTGATTTTTCCTTAGTTCTCAACTTATTAGTGTGATCAAATTGTTCTAGTCATTTTCTTTCCAGAAATTTCAGTAAAGTGATGTGGTCTTGTAAGATCAAAATGTCTTAGTAAAAGACTTCTTATGGCCTGAAAATGTGGAAGAGTTGTGGGAGATTCCAAGAGGAAAAATTCCTCTATTGAGCTTGCTGAAAATTAACTCTAGCTAGTTCATCTTCCTTTTTGGGATGAACTGAAATTTTCCAACTTATTGTACCTTTAAGGTGCCAAGTTTCTTAGCTAGCATTCCCTCCCAAATGCTGCCAGAAAAAATGGTCTTTTGGATCAGCTTGCAACCTGAATTCTTTAGCCATTTCCGGACTGCTCAAAGCTGGAGCAAAACCAGGAAAAAATTCTGTACAAATCGCAACTTTGAGAGTCCAAAACCAAGCTGTTTTCTTTCAGATTTTGCTGAGCACTTTAGCCAAGTTTTTCCTTCATGAAGAAGGCTGGAAACCAGCCTTGAACACCCCTAAAATTCCCCCTTCAAACTCACTGCAAGATGGCTGCAAAATGGCAGCCAAAAAAGCTGTCCAGAAATTCCAGCCTAGGGAAATTCTGTGCAGTCCAATTGTCCATCTTTGTTTCCTAATCTTCCTCCAGCCGAAACACCATCATTGTTCTGCATAAACCTTCCTTAAACCTTCAGCAATAGAGCTC
Source organism: Voacanga thouarsii (assembly GCA_026120185.1). Classification (NCBI taxonomy): domain Eukaryota; kingdom Viridiplantae; phylum Streptophyta; class Magnoliopsida; order Gentianales; family Apocynaceae; genus Voacanga; species Voacanga thouarsii. The sequence continues at coordinate 203,691 of JANUWF010003401.1, read as the reverse complement.
CATTATTCCCCTTAAGCTTCTGCACGAAATTCAGACATGGCTGCCCGAAAATTTCTCCAACAAATCCCTGCAATTATGCTTGATGGATTTCCAAAATTCCAGCCACCATAGTGTAGCAACTTTCCATAATGTATCCCTCAAATAACCAGACTTCTTCTTCACCATTATGCTCCCTATTTTCAGCCACCATAAGCTTCCTTAAACCAGCATTAATTCCATTGAAATTCTGCTCAAAGAAGTCGGCCATGGCAGACTTCCAAAGCTCTCCAACAATCAAGATATTCTAGGATATTTAGTTTCCAAATTTACTTCCTAAAAATATTCTTCAAGGATTTTAGCAACTAGCCTTTCCTTTTCCCTTCCAAATCAGAGAACCAACCTCCTAAACCCTACAGAAAATTCGGCAGCCCTAATTCTCTCAAAATTTCGGCAGCTGCACAACACAATCTCTCAAATTCCTTCAACATTCAAGAACACACACACTACACCAAGAACACCTACTTCTTCCTTTCACGTAATACCCCTCCAAACAACTTCAAACCTTCTCTAAAATCTCCAGATTTGTCCTACTCACTGCCGTGAGTCCATCAACACCATTCTTAACATCAAACACCACAAATCAACTCGCTACTTTGGATCAAAACCAGAAAATTCTGTGAAGGTTCAAGAACAGTTTCAAGGTAGGATTGTTCTAACAACTTCATCTTCTCCAATTTTGATCTCAAGTGAGAATATATGTGAATAAACATGCTAATGGTCTATTTCTCTCTCTCTCTCTCTCTCTCTCTCTCTCTCTCTCTCTCTCATGGCCGAAACTCTCTCTCTTGGCCGGATGACTTCATCTTCCATGGTCATGCTATCTCCATCTTCCTTGGACAAATTTAGGCATCTAGGAGTTGAGATCCGTTCTAAACTCCTTCAAAGCATTCATCAACCAAGTAAGTGCCTTCAATCTTTCTTTTAAATCCTAGATTCATGTCTCTAGGATGTTGTTGTTAGAAGTTGGATTATGATAGGGTTTGATTATGTATTGTTGAGATTGAAGCATGAATATATGTATGATTGTGAAGGAAATGGGATTTATGCATGGAATGATTATCTTGGTTGATAGTATGATGATTTGAGGTTTGATGCATGTCATAGGAGGTATTTGTGATGAAGTATGCTAGAAATTATACCACCTTTGATGAATAGGATTTATATGCATGTTGGATTTTTGAAGCCATGATCATATTTATGCTAGTAGGGGTTAGATCATGTCTTGATAAATTGAGATCTATACTTGTATGCATGATTTGGATGATTTGATGAGTTGAAGGGTTGTATATATTCATGATTGTGAATAACCATGGAAATATGATCATGATCTAGTTGTCCCTAAGCAAATTTTTATTTCATGAATAAAATATTTAATAATATAATTTTGCTAGTGATTTTGAAAAACCCTAGGAAGGGTGGATTTGGAATATTATATTTACATAAAGGATAATTTAGTCAAATAAATAATAGTTTTAATAGAAAAATAAAAAATATATATATTTTATAAAATAATGAAATCAACTAAAGCCTTTTATGGAAATAATCATAATTAGTAAAATACTTATTATTATAAGTTTAATTATTATCTTTTAATCAAAGCCTATTAAAACTTATTTATTATTTTTCAAGCAAGACTCATTAAAATTCATTTTCAACTAACTTGGGTTATCAGTTATTTTCTAACAACTAAATTATTAATAACTCATTATTTTCCCTAATAACCACTTAGGACTCTTGATCAAATAAACTCTAAATTTTTCTTAGCAAGATTTAAACTTTCAACATCTTAGAATTTATTTCCCAAACCATTAGTTATTTTAAATATCAAATTAGGCTCAACCTATAAACCTATTTATTTATTGTTTGGCCTTAAAGTTTGGGACACTAGGATCATGGTAGTGGTAAGTTGAGTTGATTTAAAATTGAGGAACTGGATTGTGGCTTGAAATTGATTGTGATTTGTATTTCCCATGTGGGGTTAGGGCAGTTGTTGGGGACCTCTTTATTGTGAGCAAGAATCAGGTAAGCTCCTGCATAAAAACCTGATTGTTGAAAAATATATAATTATGGCAAGCCAAATGTAGAGTGCATGGACACTCATTTTTGTAAAGGCAATTGAGGGTTGTCTCCTATTTTATTTCCATCAGATAAGTTATTTGACATTTAATAAACAGATTTACTCAAACTCAGAACTCTTTCTGAAACTATTTTTGAGAAAGATTTTGGAAACCCTTAATTGCCATGTTCAAGTGGAACTGTGTTTGTTCATTTTTCCCAAATGGGATACATTACGTTGAGTACTCAATAAGGGTGGACTACTAGGGCTAGTCTTTGAGGGGTTAGGGTAAGTCTCTCAGTAGGTGGCCATCTCTGAGGGGTGAGTCCTTCCCGGATAGGACGTCAATCCAGTGAGTTGTGCCGGCTCCGAGCTAGTAGTGTTCTTTTCAATCAAGTGACTGTATTTTGCCGGAATGGACACCTGGTTGTTGTTTGGGTATAGAGAAGAAGGAGTATCTTACCCAGTAGGCCGATCACCTACTTTTGTCAGTCTGCACAAAGTGTGGCATTTTGACCGGCGGTATGCACAAAGTGTGGCATGCTGACCATTCGATTATGGGGCCAATGTGTGGTAACCCGTAATCCTTTCTTTTGAGCGTATGATTTTCTAAATTATGTATGGCTGGAAAAACCAAAACACCACTCTTGCTTTTGAGGGATGTTTATTGCTTGCCAGTGATCTCTTATAAAGAATTTTATACTTTGCATTCACGAACTGTTTTCACCTGACACTTAAACACACACGGACTTACTGAGATTTCTGCCTCACCACCATTTTTACCGTGATTTCAGGTCGGTCCTGCTGTGGGGATGAGTAGCTTGATATTGCCTGATTTGGAAGATTTTCTGATAATTTATTTTGTGTAATGTTTCGGGGAAAATGAGGGTGCATGAATGTTATTATGGATTTGTTTTGGGTATTCTTGAATTTATTCGTGGATTTATTGGATTTGTTTTTGGGATGTAATAAATTTTAAGTTCAGGTATTATTTTTATTCCGCAATTTTTATTTGTGTGACCTAGTTATAAAGACCCATTGTCCTTTGGATGGGGCGACATCTCTGACCCTAGCGGGCCTAGGTAGTGGGGTGTTACAGATAATGCTTCCACTTTTTCAGGGTGAACACAATGGCTGCTAATTCTAAATCATGGGTAGGGTAATTTCTCTCATGGGGTTTCAATTTCCTTGATATATATGATATTACTCTTCTATCTTACATTAGTACTCCACCCAATCCTTTCTTAGAAGTATTAGTATATACCTTGTAGGGCTTATCCATAGAAGGTAAGGCTAGGACAGGTGAGGAGCTCAACATTCGCTTCAATTCCTGGAAACTTCTCTCATAGCCTTCTAACCATTCGTAGGGCACCTTCTTCTAGGTTAATCGGGTTAATGACGAAGCAATTTTTGAGAATCCTTCAATAAACTTTCTATAATATCCTGCTAAGCCCAAGAAACTTCTCATTTCCGTAGGGTTTTCCGGTTGTTTCCAATTTACTACAGCTTCCACCTTTGCAGGGTCCACAGAAATCATTTCCTTAGGGATCACATGCCCTAGAAAAGATACACTATCCAACCAAAATTCACATTTGCTAAACTTGGCATACAACTTGGCTTATCTTACTTTCTCAAGCACTTTCCGCAAATGCTTTTGATGCTCCTGAAGGTTCTTAGAGTATACTAAAATATCATCAATAAAAATGACAACAAAGTTATCCAAGTAGGGTTGAAAAATCCGATGCATAAGGTCCATGAAAGTAGCAGGGGCATTAGTAACTCCAAAGGGCATTACCACAAACTCATAGTGCCCATAGCGTGTTGAAGGCAGTCTTGCGAATGTCGTCTTCTCTAATCCTCACTTGATAATACCCCTATCTCAGGTCCAATTTAGAGTAACATCCTGCTCTGTGTAGTTGGTCAAACAACTCATCCACCATAGGAAATGGGTATTTGTTCTTTATCATTTGAGCATTTACCCCCTATAGTCTATGCACATCCTCAAAGTGCCATATTTCTTTTTCACGAATAGCACTAGGCTCCCCAAGGTGAGGTACTAGGCCGAATAAATCCTTGCTCCAACAATTCCTACAGTTGCTTCTTCAATTCCTTTAATTCTGCTAGTGCCATCCGATATGGGGTTCTAGAGACTAGCTCAGCTCGCTGGCACTAATTCAATACTAAACTCAACTTCTCTTCTTGGGGTTAATTCTTTCAGTTCCTCCGGAAAAATATTCAGATACTCTTGAACCATAGGTACATCTTTAGGTTTCTTAGGTTTTAATGGATTTATTCACAAAGGTAAGCTGAATACCCAGTATACCCTTTTCGGATTAGCTTCCTCACTTCCACTCGAATATCAAACTCACTCTTTGTTTTGCTTTATCTCCCCAAAATTCTAGGGTACTTCCTCCTAGTCCCCTAAACTTCACCAATTTATTCCTACAATCAATCCTTGCGGGATGTTGCGATAACCAATCCATTCCTAGAATGGCATTATAGTCTGCTATAGGTAAACTCATAAGGTCTCCTCGTAGGGGCATATCTCCAATTTTTATTTTACTTCCCTGATAAATTCTATCACTGCTTAATTGCTTTCCCAGAGGGGTACTAACTATCATTTCATAGGGAGCCTCCTTACTTCTAATATTTACCTCTAGTAAATTCTGGTCTTGCTCCTATATAATTCCCTCTTGGATTTATCCATCCATTTGTCCTTTTTGGATATGTCCTTCTTCTCCATAATTATAACAGCATATGAATGGCTTCCCCATACTACCTCCTTCTCTCCTTAGAAATTTTCCTTTATTTGGCCACTTATTCTCTCTAAGCCTCTTATTTCAATTATGGGGTTGAAATCTCCTCTTACTTCCCTGCTTAGCCTGCTCCAAATCTGCCTCCTCAACTCTTGATGCTATTTCTATTGCAGCACTATAATTTCTTGGGGCCATGCTAAGAAATACCCTCTTGAGCTCGAGGCGCAAACCCTTCACAAAACGACGAGTCCTATCCGATTCATTCTGTACTAAAAGAGGGCAATATTTCGAGAGTCGCGTGAATTTAGCAGCGTATTTCCCCACTGTCCTTCCCTCTTGTCTGAAATTTTGAAATTCATCTTCTCGCCTTTCTACCACCCAACATGGTATGAATTCTTTCTTAAACTCTGCTCGGAATTCCTCCCAGGTCCATTCCTTCTGCTCCTTCTTTCGCATCCACCAGTCTCATGCTAGTCCCTAAAGTTTGAACGCAGCAAATTGCACCTTCCGCCGCTCCGAGTAATTTAGAGCAGTGAATATGTTCTCCATTTGTTCTATCCAGGATTCTGCCTCTTGCTCTTGTTCAGGTCGGCCATAAAATGGAGGGGGTAGGAATTTTAGGAACCGCTCTAATGCTTGATCCGCCTCAACTTCAGTTCGTCGTCCTTCTCTAGCTGTCATCTCGGTCATATGTTGTAGCACTTCCGTCTTTTTTTGGAAAGTCTGCATCATAGTGTTTTCCAATGATTTATCGTATACTCCTTTAGCTACATTGTTAGCATATGATTCCTTCGGAGGGCGACAAGTGGTTCACTTTGGCGGCATAATAAAGACTGTTAGTTTACCCGGTTAAATTAAGATCAGTGATGGAGCTAGATTAGTATGTTAGCACAGAACATTATTATAATATCAGCACAGAACATTATCGTAATTGTAACACCCTGATATATTACACCAAAATTTCAGGGTTTTTAGTACATTTACATATACTTGCTTATTATCTCCTACTAACATACGTACTTAATATGTTCATCGGATAATACTTATACTAGAACTTCCTACTAAAACATTCTAGGTAGTCCTTCTACTCGCTATCATCATCGCTGGATGCAGGTGGTCCTGAGTTAGTCGATACATGGTAATACTTGGGAGTATCATATCCCGGGCCTAACACATCCATATCCTCTCCTATAGCTAACTCGTCTGAAGACACAGCAACCACTTCGACCACTTCATCTTCATCATCTTCGACTGTTGACTCCTCTAAGGATATGGTAACTACCTCAACCATTTCATCTTCCGATTCATCCGAAGGGATTATGACTCCTTTCGGTTCGGCTGGCTGCTTAGGGCTTTCCACTATCCTCGGTTCTTTAGTCACATCTCCTATATTATTGTCCTGAGTTGGCTCTAAGTTTCTTCGTCTTGGTCTCAAACCTCTTAGCCAGCTATGATAATAACATGGTCCAGAGATCGATATTCCTAGGAAAGTCCTGATCTTCTTATTCTTTGGGTGAGATCTTTCACCTTATTCCCATGATTCATCTCTATGATCCTGTTCTTTGACTGGTTTCTTCCCTTTATCATCATTGTTAGCCATTCCTACAAAAGAATAGTCGGATTAAATTTCCATTGATTCCTACAGATATTATACCTATACCCACAGATAATGTATTTATGCCCATAGATAATATTTCTATACCCACAGATAATGTACAAATCAAACTCTATGGCTAATGTTCTAATACCAATTGTAACACCCCACATTTTCTTTTCTTGACACAGTGGGCCAACTCAGGTGGGATGCCACCCCGTCCGACTTCTCAGAATAGGGGTCTTTATAATGATTTAAAACATAAAGTAAGCGGTAAAATCGAAGCTTAAGTAAATATATGAAACATGCTCTTTATTTATATACACATATGAGTCACGATAGATACATTGTCATAGCTTCCAAAATACATAAGCTAAAACATCTCCTAGTCTATGTACAATGATCACTCCAAAAGATTTGCTATCCAGAGCTACAGAAGAAGTCCTGGAATATCGTCGCTATTCTTCAGCTCCAATCCCTAAAATAGAAAAGAAAAATACACATGTGAGTGGTATACTCAGTGTGTCCCGTGTGTGCTAGTGTTTTGCTCAGAAGAGAGATGATTTTCAATTTCTTTGCTGGAATAAATTTCATAACAGAGATTTAGCAGTAATTGATAAATTTAGGATCAAGTTATCATGTACATTTGAAAAACAATGATTTCCAAACATATGGCCCCTAATTTTAATAAATGCGGGTTCTTCCCATTTTAGAAGTGCGAATCGCGTGCAAAGTTCAAGGGACTTCGCCTTCGGCTGCACGATTTCTGGTGCCAGGGACTGCGCTTTACAACACGTCACCCGTGTCAGGCCGGAAAGGTGAGCAATGTACAAATGTACCTCACCGTGCACTTAAGGATCTTTTACTTGCCTCCATCAGGCAGGGGTCCAAATCCTGACGTCAATCACCATCGAAGTGGCAAGGAGTCAAACGCCCCGAACATCCCATCCTTATTCTGGCGAATGACTCAAAAACAACAAGCGTTCACAAACGCATTCACAAACACGGCAATTGCCAGGCACAAACGGCTAGCCAGGACGACTCATCTCAATGTCCTGTCACCTTGTCCGGAGTAAGACAATCCCCAGAACTAGCCAGGTTAGTTGGGGTTGTCTACCTCTAACATGGGCTAGTACAAATATCAAAGTCCTTGCTGAGTACTGAACGCAACAATACCAACCCCATCTGACTGATCAGGGCAGAGGGTTATCTGATCCCGCACGATCTTCAATCAAAACATTTTGGGGCCAAAACAATATTTTCCAAAATCATGTTGAAACTAGATAAAAGGTTTTACTCACAAATCAAAACATGTTTCCAAGAGCAACCGGGTTATTTTCGCCATACTTGATCACAAAAGTCATTTTCCAAGGACATTCGGGTCATCTTACCCATACCAGGTTCCAAAAGACTTTTTGAGGGTATCCGGGTAATTTTACCCTTACTTGATTTGAAATATATTCACAAGAGTTCTAATAAGGATAATTCGGTCATTTACCGATTACCCGAGTTCGAATAGTTTTCATAAAATATTCCAATAAGGATATTTGGATTATTCTCCATATACCCGATTCCGACATTTACCATTTTTCAGAAATCTCAAATATTTAATCCAAAAGGACTAAATTCAAAAAATCCGTGTTTTAAACATCCAGTAAGGTTTCCAAGCTGAATATGAAATTTATTCGAGTCCGAAATACCATAAAAGCAAATCTTGCTCATGTAAACCTTAAACATATTCAAGAATTTCCAAAATAGCATAAAACATAGCATTTCATGGAAAATCAAAGCACACTAGCCTTTAAAAAGGTTTAGAAATCAGTGGAACTCACCTTGTATACTAAGTCGAAGTTGCACTCGTGTATCGTCCTAAAAGGAGTTCCCTCGACATGATTCACCTACATCATTAGTACATTTCGTTATTATTACTTAATGGATTCAAAGACCTAATGGTTTAAATAAGGTTTCTTTAATTTTCTTAAAGAAATAAATGGGTTAGTGCTTTGGATGGTTTTTCTGGTTTTACAGCTTTACCACCCTTCACCATTTTTCACACAATTTATTCAATATAGGTCCAAATAGGGTGAGGCAACTTCCATAATATTCCTAAGATATCTCTCTATCAATTCCAGGTCATAAGTCCTGTAAATTCCATCCCATTTTGTACAGTTTTCCAGTTAAGTTCACTGCTCCCGGTTTTAGGATCCAGATTTGTCATCTCCCAGCGTTTTGTGCATATCTCCTTCAATACAAGTCCAAATGAGGCGAAACCACTTCTAAAATACTCCTGGGACGTCTCTCTATCAACTTCAGGTCATATGGTATTCAAACCTCTCTCCACTTCGTTCAGTTTTTTAGCTAACCATACTGTTCCGAGTTGATGGTTCAAACCACAGTTTAGAAGCTCAACTTGTTTTAATTAATTTCTATGGTTTCTTCAACATACCCTACCATATTTAAACCCTTCACTACATCATTTATCCTCCCAACATCAGTATTCCAACAAGTTTTCATGCTCATCACTTTTCTTTGGTTGAAACAAAAAAGTTATACCAAGTTCACCAAACCAGTAAATTTTGGCAGATTACATTACTCTTGCTATTTTCTGATTTCGCATCCATCTAAGCTCACATCACATGATCCAAATCCTTCCTAACTAGTCTAGGACATGCTTAGCATTATTTGTGTTCAAAATCCAGCAAATCATCACTCCAAAAAGCAGTAAATAAACTGAAAATCATGTCTACTTCATCACTCATCCAACCGGTAAATCTACCATCACCAAAATCAACATATTTTCATCACTTAACTTCAACAATCTTTATATGCAGCTAGTCTCCATCTTCTAGTACCATTTTCTTAGCTTTCAAGAGTGACCTCTTACCTTTCAAAGATGAAAACAAGCTGCAACTCTCCCTCCTTTTCTTCCACTTCCTTTCCCCTTCCTTGCTGCCTGTCCTTCTATTCTCCTCCTTGCTGCTGAAATTCTTCTCCCTCTTTTAGTCTTTCTTTTGTTGTTCTCTTCCTCTCTTCTCTTCTCTGTTTTTTTTTCTTCTTCTTGCTGATTTTCGCCTTGGCCTAAATTCTCCTCCATGGCTCCTATTTATATAGCTAGCTTCCTTGATCTTATCTTAGTCTTAATAAAAGATTTATGGTGAGTTGGCCATTTCAAGAGGGTTGTGGATTACCCTAGAAGGTTCTAGGACCCTCTAGGGGTTTTCAAGAAATTCTTAAAATCTCTTGGGATCACTAATTGGTTAATCATGATTAACTCACCCTAATCCCACTTAGCTTAATTAAGCTTAATTAGTGGAAGTCTAAAAATAATCAAACATGGTAAAAAATATCATGCTAGTGGGCCCTCTTCATTTACTTCTTGTAGGCCCTCTAAAATATCTTTTTATATAATATGAATATAGCTTAAGATATTTAGGGTATTAATTGAACTATATATATATATATATAAATGCTAATGGTAAAATAATATAATAATTCAACATAATTCTTGAATTTAATAATACTATAATTTATTATTAGCAAGAAGTATTTATATTAAATAATAGATCTATAAAAATAATAGTAATGGATAATTGTTATGAATTATTGGAATCTCCATTAATTAGTGGAGGCTCCACTAATTATGGATTTATGTGAATTATTAGAAGATTTTTATGGATGTCCACCATTTAGTGGAGACACCATTAATTGAAGATGATGTATGCCATGATGTATTTCACTAATTAGAGCTCTATAAATAGAGCTATTCTCTAAGCTTGTAATACACCATCATTTTGTGAAAGAAAGATTAGTGAAAGAAAGATTAGAGAAAGAATTGTGAGAGAAAGAAAGAGAGAAGTTTGAAGAGAAATTCTTGTGCAAAGAATAGTTAGAATTTTCTTAGTGTGTAGTGTGTAGATTTTATTCTAACACTACCCTAATTTTATAATATGTTATCAGCACGAGTCTCTACCGGTACAAAAGCCAGAAGACTAAGCACGAGTTTCTGCCGTTACCAAAGCCAGAAGACAGATGGCTGTTGTTAATGATGATATATGCATTATTGATAGTGGAACTACACACACCATACTAAAAAATGAGAAATATTTTTCTGATCTCAAAATGGGAGAAATAAATATTTATACGATAAACGGTAGTGCAAATGTAATTGAGGGCTCCGGAAGAGCTAGTATATTATTGCCTAAAGGAACAACAATTATTATTGATAAGGCACTATTTTCCTCAAAATCCAGAAGAAATTTATTGAGTTTTAAAGATATCCGCAGAAATGGGTATCATGTTGAAACAAATGAGGAAAATGGGATTGAGCATCTTTTTATTACTCAAATGCATTTGGGTAAGAAATCGGTATTAGAAAAACTGCCGTCTTTTTCTACTGGTCTATATTTTGTAAAAATACGTACAATTGAAATTTATCATCTAGTAAACCAAAAGTTTACTGATCCTATTACTTTTAGCATTTGGCATGACCGGTTGGGTCATCCGGGATCTACCATGATGAGAAGAATCATTGAGAATACACATGGTCATCCTTTAAAAAATAAAAGGATATTAACATCAGAAAAATTCGCATGTATTGCATGTTCCCTAGGAAAATTAATTGTTAAACCATCACCAGTAAAAGTAGGAGCTGAAAGTCCTACATTTCTCGAACGGATTCACGGAGATATTTGTGGACCTATTGATCCACCATGTGGACCGTTCAAATATTTTATGGTCTTAATTGATGCATCATCTCGATGGTCACATGTATGTTTATTATCTACTCGCAACCTGGCGTTTGCGAGATTACTTGCTCAAATAATTAAATTACGAGCACAATTTCCGGACCATCACATTAAAAATATCCGTTTGGATAATGCTTGGTGAATTTTCATCACATGCTTTTGATGCATATTGCATGTCAATTGGGATTAATGTTGAACATCCTGTAGCTCATGTTCACACACAGAATGGTCTTGCTTGAATCTTTAATTAAACGATTACAATTAATTGCTAGACCATTATTAATGAAAACAAATCTCCCAACATCTGCTCGAGGACATGCTATTCTACATGCTTGCAACACTTGTACGTATAAGACCAGTTAGTTATCATAAATTCTCTCCTTTGCAATTGGCTTTTGGGTCAGAACCAAATATTGCTCATTTAAGAATTTTTGGGTGTCTTGTATATATTCCAATTGCACCAAACCAACGTACAAAAATGGGTCCTCAAAGAAGAAAGGGGATATACGTTGGATATGATTCTCCCTCTATTATCAGGTATGTTGAACCCACGACAGGAGATGTATTCACGAGCAAGATTTGCTGATTGTCATTTTGATGAATCATTATTCCCTAAATTAGGGGAGAACCCAAACAGATATAAAAAGGATCTTGATTGGACAACATCATTAAATTATCTTGATCCGCGCACAAGCGCATGTGAACTTGAAGTTCAAAAGATAATTCATTTGCAAAGCATTGCAAATCAAATGCCGGACACTTTTGTTGACTCGGAAGAGTTACAAAATCGCATATTCCAGACTATAAATGCTCCTATTCGAATTGAAGTTCCAGTAGAACAAAATATTATACCTATAGTCTGCTGAGTCAAAAACACGCCGAAGCGTGGCCGACCTCTTGGTTCTAAAGATAAAAATCCTCGAAAGAAAAGAGGATTAAATGATCCAGAAGATCATATTGAAGAAAAGAATGATAAAGACCAAGAGAGAACTGATGACAAAGAACCGAAGTTGATGAAAGTAACACTGAAATTTCTATCAATTATACCACTTCAGGTAGAAGTTGAAGAATCGGATAGAAAGCTGTTATTGATAATATATTTGCATACAATATATCTCTTGATGTTACACGAGATAATGATGATCCTGAACCAATATCGGTTGATGAATGTCGGCATAGAAAAGATTGGCTGCAATGGAAAGATGCGATTCAATCGGAGTTAAATGCAATCGACAAAACGTGAAGTCTTCGGACTGTGAGTCCGAACACCGAAAGGTGTAAAACCTGTTGGCTACAAATGGATATTTGTGCGAAAGCGCAATGAAAAGAGTGAAATCGTTCGATATAAAGCGCGATTAGTAGCCCAAGGTTTTTCACAAAGACCAGGTATTGATTATGATGAAACTTATTCTCCTGTTGTTGATGCTATTACACTCTGATATCTTATCAGTTTGGCAGTACATGAAAAAGATAGATATGCGCCTATTAGATGTTGTCACTACTTACTTGTATGGAAATTTAGAAAATGATGTTTACATGAAAATCCCGAAGGATTTCATATGCCTGAAGCATATAAACATTATCCTCGTGAAAATTACTCCATCAAGTTGCAGAAATCATTATATGGCCTGAAGCAATCTGAGCGCATGTGGTTCACACGTCTTAGTGAATATTTATTGAAAGCGGGATTTAAAAATGACCAGGTATGTCCATGCGTTTTTATTAAGAAATCTGGTTCTAAATTTGTGATATTAGCTATATATGTTGATGATATTAATCTTATTGGAACTCTGAAGAGCTCCAAGAAACAATTGATTATTTAAAAGAGAATTCGAAATCAAGGATTTTGGTAAAACCAAATTTTGCCTTGGTTTACAAATTGAACATTTGGAGAGTGGAACATTTATTCATCAATCAACATATACAGACAAAAGTGCTAAAAAGATTTTACATGGACAAAGCACATCCATTGAGTATTCCAATGATCGTCCGATCATTAAATGTGGATAAAGATCCTTTCCGACCTCAAGAAAATGATGAAGAACTCCTTGGTCCTGAAGTACCATATCTCAGTGCAATTGGTGCATTGATGTATCTTGCTAATAATACACGACCTGATATTGCTTTTGCTGTCAATTTATTAGCAAGATTTAGTTCTTCACCAACACGACGACATTGGAATGGAATTAAACAAGTCCTTCGATATCTCCAAGGTACAATTGATCTCGGATTATTTTATTCAAATAAAACCAGTCCAACATTGATAGGTTATGCAGATGCTGGTTATTTATCTGATCCACATAAAGCACGTTCTCAAACGGGCTATCTATTTACATGTGGAAATACTGCTATATCATGGCGTTCTACGAAACAATCTATAGCAGCTACTTCTTCAAATCATGCTGAAATTATAGCCATTCATGAAGCAAGTCGAGAATGTGTATGGCTAAGATCCATGATTCATTATATCCGAGAAAGTTGTGGATTATCATCAATCAAAGGTATTCCAACTCCTCTTTATGAAGACAATGCAGCTTGCATAGCTCAATTACGAGGAGGATATATTAAAGGAGATCGGACAAAACATATTTCACCAAAATTCTTCTTTACTCATGAACTCCAGAAGAAAGGTGAAATTGATGTGCTACAAATTCGGTCATGTGATAACCTCGCAGATATTTTCACGAAGACTTTACCGACGGCAACATTTGAAAAGTTGAGATATAAAATCGGTATGCGTCGGTTTAAAGATTTAAAGGAATCATCTCATCAGGGGGAGTAATAAACATACATATAGAATAGTGTACTCTTTTTCCTTCACTAGATTTTTTTTCCCACTGGGTTTTTATCTAGTAAGGTTTTAACGAGGCATATTCTTTATGTATGGATGGACATCCAAGGGGGAGTGTTATGAATTATTGGAATCTCCATTAATTAGTGGAGGCTCCACTAATTATGGATTTATGTGAATTATTAGAAGATTTTTATGGATGTCCACCATTTAGTGGAGACACCATTAATTGAAGATGATGTATGCCATGATGTATTTCACTAATTAGAGCTCTATAAATAGAGCTATTCTCTAAGCTTGTAATACACCATCATTTTGTGAAAGAAATATTAGTGAAAGAAAGATTAGAGAAAGAATTGTGAGAGAAAGAAAGAGAGAAGTTTGAAGAGAAATTCTTGTGCAAAGAATAGTTAGAATTTTCTTAGTGTGTAGTGTGTAGATTTTATTCTAACACTACCCTAATTTTATAACAATAATAGAATAAAAGTAGTAATAATAATTTATCATTAAACTACAATAATAATGATAGTAGAATAGAGTAAAATAAAATAAAATAAAATAAAATAATAACAATATTACTACTAATACTATTCTTAATAATAATGGCACTAGGGATGGCCATTCTATAACATTAGGAATAATATTATTACTTTATAGCCTTAGTAATACTATTAATAATAAGGAAGAGGAAAATATATTCACTTTGAACGATGGGTTATTACAATTCACCTACACCATTAGTATATCTTGATATTATTACTTAATGTGTTTAATTGCTTAATGGTTCTAATAAGGTTTCTAAGACTTTCTTAAAGAAATAAATGTATTAATGCCTTCGATGGTTTTTCCTGATTTTACAGCTTTACCACGCTTCACCATTTTTCACATAACTTATTCAATATAGGTCCAAATAAGGTGAGGTTACTTCCATAATATTCCTAAGACATCCCTCTATCAATTCCAGGTCATGAGACATGCAAACTCCATCCCATTTTGTACAGTTTTCCAGTTAATTTCACTGTTCCGAGGTTGGTGGTTCAGTTTTGTCATCTTCCAGCATTTCGTTCATATCTCTTTCAATACAGGTCCAAATGAGGTGAAACCACTTCCTAAATACTCCTAGGACATTTATATATCAACTTCAGGTCATGGGATATACAAAAATCTCTCTCAATTTCGTTGAGTTTTCTTGCTAAACATACTGCTCCGAGCTGGAGGTCCAAAATTACTGTTTAGAGCGCAACTTGTTTTAATTTATTTATATGGTTTCTTCAACATATCCTACCACATTTAAACCCTTTAATATCTTATTTAACATCCCAACATCATTTTTCTAACAGGTTTTCATGCCCAGAACTTCTTTTTTGTTCAAACAAATAAATTATTCCCAGCTTACCAACCAGTAAATTTTTAACAGCTTTCACCATTCTTTCTATTCAAGATCTCTTAGCCATTCAAAACCCTCACAACCTCCACACAACTTGTTCCAACTCCTTTCTAACTAGTCTAGGACATGTTTAGGATTATTTATGCTTCATTTCCAGTCATTCTTACTCAGATTTCCTTTGATGTTTCCAAACAACACAAGCTAACTATTCATCACCATCAAATAGCTCTTCTCGTTTCTTTATCATTTCCACCCTTTTTCTTTTCAAATTTTCAGCATACTATCACTCCAATACACCTCACATGAACTGAAAACCATGCTCATTTCATCACCAACCCAACCGGTCAACCAACAACCATCACAAAATCAAAATATTTTTATTACTCAACATCAACAAATTCATATGCACATAGTTTCCAACTTCTAGTATCATTCTCTTAGCTTTTAGTAGTGATCCCTTACCTTTCTAAGATGGAGACAAAGCTGTGACACTCCTTCCATTCCTTCCTTTTCCTTTCCTTCTCCTTGCTGCCGGTTCTTCTTTCTTTCCTCTTCTTGCTGCCGATTCTTCTTTCTTTCCTTGCTGCCGGAAATCTCCCTCTCTCCCTTAGTCTCTCTTTTCTTATTTTTCCTCTCCTCTCTTCACTTTTCTGGTTTTTCTTCTTCTCCTCCCAGCTTTGGCCGAAATTCTCCTCTCCTTACTCCTATTTATAGAGCTTAATCCTCTTGGTCTTGCTTTAAGGTGAGTTAGCATTTCTAGAAGTCTCTAGACTTCTCTAGGATTTCCAAGAAAATTAAGGATTATGCTAGAAGGTTGTAGAACCTTTTAGAAACTTATAGAATCTCTTTAAACATCTTAAGGCTAATATATACTTAATCATGATTAATTTACCCTAAGCTAGTTTAGCTTAATTATGATCACTTGCCCTAATCTAGTTTAACTTAGTTAAGCTTAATTAAGGAAAGTCTAAACATAGTTAATGTTGGTCAAAAATATCATGCTTGTGGGCCCTCTTCATTTACTTCTCGTGGGCCCTCTAAAATATCTTTTTATATAATATGAATATAGCTTAAGATATTTAGGGTATTAATTGAACTATATATATATATATATATATATATATATATATACTAATGGTAAAATAATATAATAATTCAACATAATTATTGAATTTAATAATACTATAATTTATTATTACCAAGAAGTATTTATATTAAATAATAGATATATAAAAATAATAGTAATGGATAATAGAATAAAAGTAGTAATAATAATTTATCATTAAACTACAATAATAATGATAGTAGAATAGAGTAAAATAAAATAGAATAAAATAAAATAATAACAATATTACTACTAATACTATTCTTAAAAATAATGGCACTAGGGATGGCCATTATATAACATTAGGCATAATATTATTACCTTATAGCCATAGTAATACTATTAACAATAAGGAAGGGGAAAATATATTCACTTTGAACGACAGGTTATTACATTAACCACACAACCAAGCAAATCAATCATATACCACATACAAAAGAATATTTCAATTGAAGCTACATATTCAC